>JAZHYW010033136.1:0-186098 GCA_037355805.1 Ixodes ricinus | reverse complement strand
CTATAGCTACGGGGTACCCTTAAACGCAGTTAAGCCTGACCCAGACTTGTAACAGTACGCATTACAAGTAATCAAATTACTTGCAATCGATTACCTTTTGAGTATTTTGTAATCAGTTGATTACTTTTATTAGGCAGTAATCACAAGAGTAATTTCATTTTTGAAGTAATAGAAATTACTTCTAACCGTTACTATTTTTCCACGGAACCCCCCCCCCCCCGCCCCCCTCGCACACACCTTTTTCTCTGAAATGACTAAAATAAAATCTGCTTCTTTTTTAAACAGGAAAAAAAAAAGATTTTTGCGGAGCTGTAGGAAACGAGGTCAACCCTTGGTACGTATAATTTCTGTAAATTGTGCGTTTTTTTTTTCGAGCTGGGATTCGGACTGGGAAGCCCAGGAAAGCCTTAGGGCGTGACAAAGGCCATTCAGGGTGAAGTTTGAGGGAGCAGAATGTAGCTTTGTAAGTCCTTCGTTCAAACTAGCCCCCTCACGCACGCACACCTGCAAATAAAGAACAAAAACAATCCTGCTTACGGTACCTATTGAAGAAATTGCGTGAACAGGCACAGCACTAACGGTCTCTAAAACATGTTTATTCACACAACTGCCTGCATAAATCTTTTGGGGTATTGTAAAAGGGCGGACAATGATTAAAAATGATCTCCTTCCTATACAGAAAAAGCCAGACGAGGCGGCGTCTCAGCATCGTGTCCTCGCCGTTGGAATCTGGTACAAGCTCTTGCCGCTGTCTGCGCCATTTGTGCCATTGGTAACACTACGGCCTGTCATTTTCACGGGGCTCTTTCTACGCGCATGCAAAGAGTCAATGCGGTAAACGACGCAGCGGCTGACGAAAACGCCGTCCCCCTGCTTTCAAACGAGAGCTCGCCGACTCGCCAAGTTGGCCGGATGTGCCGGTCGCGTATCGGTATCGCGTATCACTCCGCGAGAGCCGCAGACGCGAGCAACGCGATCATCCTCCGTGTCGTCTGCTTCACAAACCTTGAAAACGAATGTCCCAAAACATCGCTCGCGTTATAAAAAACGTGCTTGTACTGTACCCAGTTGATACACATAATGTTCAATGACTTAGGAAGCTTTCGATTCGGTCGAATTTGGACTAGGATCTATATTTTGCGAACGCAAAGCAGAAAATACGTTCCCCCCGAAACGCGGCGCTCTGGAAGGCCGCTTTGCCGCACGAAGGTCGGCTCCAGTTCTGCCCACGTGACCACTCCTCCGCCAATACGGAGATGGCGGCGAAAGGAAAAGGAACGCGATACTCTGGCTCTGCAAGCAGAGCCTATACGAGTTACTCTAGATAAGCCTTTGCGAGGGGCGCCCTCTTTGGCCTTGAAGGAGTTGCTATTTTCTTTTCTTTCTCTCCCTAAGCTGAAAGCACGAAAGAAGGTGCGCAGTTGCCGGACCAATGAAACGGAGGCTTTTTCATCCTCGACTCCGCTGTCTGGGCGCGGGTGACGGTAGGAGCGTGATCATGTGGTAAAAGCTTTGACGGATGACGTAGTAGCTTCTCCCGACCTCGGAATGTATGCTTCTCGGCCTAGTTTCTGTGTGCTGTGCTGCGACCAGCGGGGCTGCCGTAGATTTCGTCCGCGACAACGTATTCAAGTGTACCAAGATTTCCAGTGTTTGAAAAGTCCTACGCGTATATCGGCAACAAGCGATTTCTTCAGAAAAGCCCAAGGAATTCATGTGATGCGTTCCTGTGATTCGGTTCGGCAAATTACTGCTTCTGCCACATCGTGTTGAATCTTCACGGACCTGGCCCTATCCTTCGTTTTGTGTTTGTGTTAGTGCTGCAGTGCCCGTGTCGACATATATTTTGGATTACATATTTCGAGTCCGGTATTTTCATCGTAAGTGCTCTGCAACCTACTCTCTTTGCAACAATTGACCGTTCCGTTCCGGATTACCTCTAGAATTAGGCTGTGTCTATTTTCTAGCAGCCAGGAGAATAATTTCCCCAAAATTCTATCGGCAGTCGCCTGCCATTAGCTGACTACAATCATGTGACAACTGCGTGTAGAATACTGACTTTCTTAATCTCCTGGCGTTCTGTGAAAACACGTTTTCGTTGATACACGTTCTGTAGACACGTTTCATCGACACGAACGTTTCATCGTCACTCGTTACGCGAAATGCACGCTGTAGGGACATTTTGTCGCGCGTGTATCTCTGTGGTGCGTGCTCACCGACTCAGCCCAACCGTTCACGCCGCTTCGTCCCGACAGTCTGCGGCGGCTCATTACGAAAATGTTAACCAACCTGTCCCCCGTACACGTCACTTTCGCGGGTACAGCTGTCGATGAAACGTCGTTCGATGAATGAATGGCGACTGCTGGTGGAATTTCGTGGAAATAATTCTGCCGGCTGCTTGGAGAATAGACACTGTCTAAGACTCACTTCCGTTTCTCGTTTGCTTAGTAATCTTCTCAGTTGTGTAACAGCTTCTTCGTACCTCATTACATATCACGGATTTCTTGCAAGTTTGTACTTGTTCACGGAATAAGCTGTCTAATAAACTTCTATGAGGTTTGAAAACAATCCCGTGTGTCCGTTACACCTGCCTTTTTGCTATCACCGGGGCGCATACATTTTTAAGGGTCTCCTTGATGTCTTAAATAGGTTTGATGAAGTTAGTTATGAAGCGGGTGCATAAAGTGGTGTGACCATGCACCTTGAAATGGTACATCTGTGTTCTTGTCGAATTCAGTGAGTGTAGAAAGAGGTGCGACAGTACTCTATTGAATGGGGTGCTCCTGGTGTTCCCTTTAAAAGCAGTAGGTGTAGAAAGGGGAGTAATGGTACTCATATTGAGTGGGGTGCATCTGTGTTCCCTTTGAGTGAGGCGGGTTTATGAAGCGGTGCAATGGTACACCTTCCAACGGGGTGCATCTGTCTTCCCTTTCATTTCATTGGGTAGCAAAGAGATGTAGCCGTACACCATTGAATGGGGTGCACCTGTGTTCCCTTCGTGTGAGATTTCTGTAGAAAAAGGTGTACATGTGCACCACACCAACGGGTGTACATGTACTCCCATATTTGGGGTGTGCAACGTGTTCCCCAAAGGGTGTAGTATATGTGACAAGCACTTACACTCCTTATGGGTGTACCCTATGACACCCTTTTTTTTGTGAGTGTGGCGCACTAAGACGCGCAAGGTATGTTTATGATCGCGCATTTGCAACCTTAAAGAAGTCAACTATAGTCAACGGAAGTAGTCACTCGTTTCTTGAAAGCATCGTGCTTTGCCTTCAACAAATCTAAAGAGGTTGCTTTTGGATTACATAGGGGAATGATTTTTGCGGTATAACCATTGGCTGCCTCTTCTGATGGCGCGATGTCGCTCTCAAGACTTTTTTCCGCTTGTCTCTGTCGTTTTTGTCCGACAGGAACAAGATGACGGACTGGCGCAAGGTGCCGCGAAATGGTGCATGCGAGCCCCGTCACCCATCACGGTGGCTCAGGCAGACACGCGGCATGACGACTCAAAAGTGGCACCTTGCGCTGGTCCCGGTTATCTCATGCGCATCGGACGGAAGCGAGTAAAAAAAGAATTACACCATCTTCCCGAGGGGAACCATGGGGTGATGCGGAGCATCCCGGATCGTTATTAACTGTGTTAGTAACGTTGTTAGTAACGCTGTTAACTTGCGAATGGGCGCCGCTTCTCGTTGCCGTAGTTCAGGGTCTGCCGCTCGCTTCAAGCGTTTGCGCCCAGCGTCGCGTGCCCTTCGCTGCTGCAGCTTTGTCTTCAGTGGACGTAGCGTTGCTGTTAGTTTGTGGGTGGTGCTGACGCTTGCTTGCGCCAACCCACTAACCGACGGGACTGTTGCTTCCATCACACTTCATCGGAAGAACGGAGTGAAGTGGAGTCAACAGCGCTGAACTGAACGCGCGCAGCGCGCTACCGCTGCTTATATTCACACTTGAAGGAGAGGAGACTAGAGGAGGAGAGTTGCGCATGCGCGCGCGGTGTGAGTAGAAGCGAACGCACGCGAAGTGCACGCAGCTGGTAGAGAGAGAGAGCGGAGAGAGTAACGCGCAGCTGTTGGAGAGAGGAAGGAGGAGAGTTGCGCATGCGTAGTGTGAGTGCGGACTACGACGCCGACGCCGCGGGACATAGACCCGAGCAAGAGATGCTCCGCATCTAAAAAACTTGATTGTGATCATGAAAGGAAGCATGCGCAAAGCAGGGCCACTGAGAGCGAGTGGCGCGCCGTCAGAAGGCGCAGCAAGTAACTTCGGCCGGTGTTACCGTGTCTCGCAAACTTTTGCAGTCGACTGAACGTACGCATAGCTCGCCTGCTGTGTGCGCATGGCGTATGCGTAGTGTTGAGCACTCAACGCTAACGCAACGGTCCTTGCGTTTGCTCGTATACGCAAAACTGATTAATGTCAGCTCTTTTGATCACGTGATCTCACAAGCTGCAAATCCAAGGGTAGCCTCTGAGTGTGAGCACACTCAACGTTGGGCAACGATGATGACCGGAGGATCATAGTTGCCCAACCAAGAGTCTCTAGCCTCGACCATGCTTCTTCTGAACTCGGAGGACATTAACCTGACTATTAGAAGTGACTTTTCGTCGAAGAAGGAGAAAGCTCATCCCTCCGAAGGGATAACAGCATTGTCCAGAGCTCTCCCGCTCGCGGCCAGGGGACATCGCAAACTGGCCGTCTGGGGTTGACCTCGCGTCGAAGTAGGAGCACTACCAAGCAGGGCCAAGGTCCTCCATTGTATAGGGTGAACACCACGACCATCGACCAGGGCTATCCTGAACGCAGCGCGAAGATGTCTTTACCTGGCAGTGTCGAGGCGCCCTCGCGACGAAATAGAAGTTCATATAAGAAGGTCTGAACTTCTCGATCACCTGGCCAAAATCGTGTCAGCATTGTCCAGTGAATTCCTGTGCCCGAGGGGAGCGCAAGTTGGTGGCTCGAAGGTGGTCGCTCGTCGAAGTAGGAGCACACCTCAAGATGAAGGTCTCAATGTTCTTCGAAGAACGAGTGCTCACCTGTGTGAGAAAATTGCAAGCGGCAGTTCAGAGGGGAACTCCCGTCAAAAGTGCCAGCAAGGCAAGCAAAGCTTCATCGTCACCTAGTCAGGAACATGCCTGCATCGCTCGGGCTCTCCTGAGCGTAGCATGAGGATATTGAAGCTCGGACAATGTGGAAGTAACCTCTCGTCAGAGTACAAGAACATCTAAAAAATGGCAAAGATTCCTGCTCACCCAGCCGAGAAGACGTCGGCATCGACAAAGTCTCCCCCAAACGCAATGCGAGGGGATTGAAAGCGAGCACCAAGACAAGCAAAGGTTCTCCGTCGCCAGACCGAAAGGACGTCAGCACTTCCCAAGCCTCATTCGCGCATAGCACACAGGCAATGCCAAGTTGAACCGCCAAAAAGACGTAAGCATCACCTCTTGCAGTACTAACAGCGCGAAGACGGAACAAAGCAGATGTCTCGGAGAACGTTTCACCGGTGCAAAGCGTGCGTGGAAAGTTTCGAGCAACCACGCTGAAAGCCGAGCCCAATCCACTGGTCAAAGAAGCGGGTTCTCTGGCGCATACCACTGGGGCTAGAAAGGGGCCGACCATGGCTCAAGCCTGCTGCCGTACAGAGGAAATATTTCCCCTTGCGGTACTAGCCCATAGGCTTCAAAGGAGATTGAAGACTTTTCAGTTCGTCGCACGAAGGTTACGCGAGCAACGAAGACTGCCGCAGGAGAGAGCCGGAGTAGGTTACCGAAACGGGCTCCGCCATCCAGGCGTCGAGGTCGAGCTCTTGTGGAGGGGAGTGAGACGGACGTGCCTCCCGCTAGAGCTTCCAGAAAAACCAACAAGGTGTTCGAAGACCGAAGAATCCAGAGTTGCACAGCCCAAAGGTAACAGCCAAGGTGAAGCTGTTGCCAGGGTGAAGAATATATTTATATCGTGATTGAAATCGAAACTAGTTTTACTATAATTTAATTAAATGTTTCCCGCTAAAATATTTCCGTAACAAATATTTCCTGTGTCTCAATATTTGATGCTTTCTATGTGCATTCGATCTGTATTTAGATCAAGGAATCAAGCATGAAAGATTCATAAGGATGAACACGAGCAAAAACGAAGTGTTCTTTCGAGCAAATTGGAGCGTTGACCTTGATTTCTACCTTACGCTTCTTTCGTCAGACACGTTACGACCTATCGCAACAAAATCAAAGTCCGAAAGGAAAGCTCTAAAAAAAATATCATATTGTATTGAAGTCAGAACTTGCAAAGAAAAAATAAAATAAAATTATAACTAAAACGATGGAGCTGTCTTTATTTCTGTAATCACCATACTAAAAGTCAAACAGTATATTAGAATGGAGTAATTTCTTCCGCGTCGTGCTCAGTGATAGGAAGAATTAACCACTCAATCTGCCATGTTAAAAAAACCTTGGTGGTGTTAGAGGCGGGGTTTGAGCCGCACGTCCGGGAGCTTCCTGGCTCGTGACGACGACCATTCCCGAAGTGAAGAACCCAGGCGTCCAGTGGAGGTGGGAGAGTTGGTAACGTAACGAACGGTTTAATTACATGGTTGCGATACAGTCGTCAAATCCGAGAGAACTCCTGGAGCAGCCTCACGCTCCGCCTTATATAGGGTCCGTTTTCTCCCTCACTCCCCGCCAGGGCAGCAAGTGCGCAGCAGCAACCCGCCGTCAAGTGCGTCGTAGCAAGGTCCGCCGCGTCGTAGCCAGAAGTGCGTCGTAGCCAAAGTTCTCCGCAGTTAGGCCAGGCCTCTCTCCTCTTCCGGAGCGCACCAAGCCGCACGCACGCACACACGTCCCGTTGACGTCACGGGCGCGTTGAGACCTGTCTCCGCAGGCGCAGACACGTAGGCGACGGTTCCGTACTCGTCGGGACTCGTTTCGCGTAGCAGGCGACGTCCGGACAGATCATGACTCGTTTCCGCAGCGTTGAAACTCGGAAGAAGGTCGCCGAAGGTTCCATTCTTAACAGTGGTTACGAATCGCGATTTTTTTTAGCTACAGTGATTTAAGGCAAATTAATCCGATTCATGCATATTTGTTGTAAATCGTGATTTTTTTTTATTTCGGTTCTTGCGCAGGAAATTGCGGTGACAGGAGAAGCCTCACCTGCGCGTAGCACTAAGGCTACGAGAAAAAAAATCTCGACTGCAATCGAGCAAAGCACGAAGATCCAGGCCACGTGCCAATCCAAGTACGCCAGCCCGAGTGGAGTGATGTGGGAGCAAGTGGTACAGCCGCGACGTCTGGCTCCGTGCCTGCGAAAGGCTGCAGTGACTGGCTCGGGACTCTGGCACCAGGGGACGTGGGAAGCAGCCAAGCAGCTGCAGGTAATGGACCGCGTTGCTTCGATGCCATGTTTCGGTACATTACTTTTATGTTCATGGCTCGCTTTCTCTGTAGATGGGGGAGAACGAACCGCCGCGTCAAGGGTTCGACTGCCGAGGTGCCAAAGGAAACTGAGGTATGGTGCTTTATTCTGGTGACTTAATGAAAAACTTCAATATATACATATATATACATATAATTTTTTTTTTGCAGGTACCGATACAGGCAGCCTCGCAAGAGAGTGGGATTGAAAGCGCACTGTTTGAAGTTTCACTTTTTTAAAGATTTGACAGTAGTTTTTCTTATAACTAAAGTCCTTAGTTTTAGGATTTTTTTTTTTTTCAAACGTCAAGTGGCAAAAATCGAGCGATTTGTTCAAAGCTAATATTCGGGGGAAAATTTTTTTCACGGTTTTTTTTTAGGTTACATTTAGAAATATAAGTGTAATTAACAATAAATAACATTAATCAGTTTCACTATCTGAAATGCTTTTTTTTTTATTCAAGTAATCTTGGGGTTTCAAACTCGTCAAACACTAAGTTGAAGCCGAAAGTTCACGGAGCGCGCCGATTGGACGTCGGCGAAAAATGTGCGAAGTCATCGTCGTGATAGGCCAATCGGTGCGCTCCGTCAACTTCGGCCCCAACTTTGTTTGACGGGTTTAGAGGCCCTGGAGTACAAGGCACGTACAGCATTTTACTACGATGTCTGGGACGCGCCTCCGACTGGTGCGCTTGCCGTCCTATTCCCCCTTTGCACCTAAGTGGTAACAAATGACGTCACAGAAGCCGGTGTATTATACTGTCGGATGTCGCGATCCTGGCGGTTGGTCGTAGAAATGCTGGCGAAAAGCACGAGCGAAGGCGAGTGTCGCTGTCGTCGCGGCGTCCCAACTCCTGGCCGTTATACTTCCGTGGGCTGTCAAGCTGGAGAGCGATCTGCAGCAGAACAGGCATCTGCCACATCCACCGCAGCTGCTGGGACGCCGCCAGGATCGCGACCGGCGACAGCGGGACACTTCTGTGACGTCATTGGGCGGAAATCGAGGGACCACTTTTTTTGGTCGCACTAAACACGCCTGTCGGAGACTCGTTCCAGGCACATTTTTTACGGCGTTCCGAAAATGAGGGGCCCTACGTATACACGAGATTATCGAATAAAAATTTTGTTTCTCTTTCGCTTATTAAAATATTTACCTGCTGCAATTTCTTTTTGCGTGTATTGTTGTTTTAATGGTTTTAAAATTTTTAATGGTTCATGTGTTCTACGGTAATTTTAATTTCCCCATATTTTAGTGCGACTTCTACCCTTGACAAGCGATTGTGAATTGTGCTTGCTTTGTTGTGCACAATCTATGTCCTATGCATTGTATACTTTCGTGCAAATAAATTATGAAATCACGGACTCTCTAAATCGGAAGCACCAAGGATGTGTGTGTCATCGATTCATACTGGCAGAAAGGTGCATCTCTCGCACTCGGTGCATCAAGTGACATAAGTCCGTTCCGTCGAGGCTTCATAAATCCGAAAACAGCAATGTAAAAAAAAAAAAAAAAACTCTGACAGTTGCCTGGAGGCCCATTCACGCAAGGGTGCATGTTTAAATTGCGTTATGGGTCTCCGGATATTCGTGCTTCCAATTTTGTCATGCAAAGGTATGGCCCTTACATTGGTTTCTGCGTTTCATACGAAGCGAAGCAATAGACCCATTGCTAAATTACCCAAACAAGGAGGACGCTGCAAATGTAGGGAAAATATTCGAAGTAAATAACCAAAATAAGGTGTTGACGGAGTCGCGTGCAAGATGCCATTTGTTTAAGGATTTTGCTTTAAAACAGTTACTGGTGCAGATGCCAGCACGTGCGGTGCGTAGTCCTACATTCCCAGCATTCTCCTTGATTGGATAAGTTAGCGAAATGATTGATTGAATAAGAAGCACAGCAATGGAAATCTTGTTCAGACGCAGCCGTTCTTCCAAGCATTGTTCATGCCGAACCAATCTCATGCGAAGAAGCCTGATCGGCTGCTAGGCGGCGAGCGATACGCGGAGAAGATCAGCGAAATACACTCGCCTCCCAAAGCCTGCTTCCTGCAGTGGGCTTGGAATTCTTTCGTTTTAGAATGGCAAGCCAAGCACTCCTCCGCTTCGCAGTAGCGTTGTTGCCTGACGGGAAGCGGAAGGGCATTTCGCTGTTTTCTGACCTGCCTCTGCCCCCGAAGGCACGGCAAGCAGGCATGTAGAGTCCGCAAAATATGCAACATCAAGATGCGATTCCTTAAAAACGCCTGAGTCGCGGCACTGAGCGGCTGAGAAGAAACGACTCGGGAGTTTCGAGGCAGAAGCTGCCTGTCCACAAAATGGTGTGTCATGGCGGCGATTCGAAGCAATAGATGATACTAGTGACCGGACACTTCTCAGTGTCTTCTGTCGTCCAATGAAGTCTGAGCAAATCAAAACATACTTGGCTGGAGTGAATTTGTTGTCGGTAAAGCATTGACTTAAAGATTTATTTATGGTGCTCCCAAACAGCTTAAAGGCCTAAATAGGGTTACACGTACACATAGCCTATAATAACGAAAATAATGTAAACAAATATGGTCACAACGCAATCATTGATCGTGCACTTCCCTTAAACATGTCAAAGGGCATAAAACAAAAATCGATATGAGCTCTAGTCGACTAAGAAGTTGCATCCGAATCCAGGGACTTTCAGATTGTGAGAAGCGTGAGTAAAAACAGAAAAAAAAAAACGTATCTTGTACCTATTTTGTCGTCGGTAAGCATGAAAGAAAATCTTGTTAAGTAACAAAGGAGTCAATGAGAGCGTTGAGTACTTTGTATAGGAACACTATATCACGAATTAATATTCTTTCAGAATGAGGCGAGAGACGAAGAGTTTCTAAAGGGCTCATATGATCATAATAAAGTTTACGTCCGATATGGCGATCATAAACAATTCGAACAAGCCGTCGTTGCATCACATTACGCCTAAGGAATTCCATACAGGTGAAAAAAAATTCTAACTTTGATAAAACTAGTGAGCGAAAAAGATAAAGTATACACGAATAGCTGTAAAAGTTTTGAGTAATACGTGATATTACGCCTAGTAAACGAAACGAATCATTGCCAATTTCACTAATATGGGCACCGAACTTCAGGCGTGAATCAATCGAAACTCCCAGGTCACACACAGCTGAAGACCTTAATATGTAAGAGCCATCTAATGTATAAGTGTGAACAATGGTATTAGTCTTGCATGAAAAAGAAACAACTTTAGTTTTACGGGATTTAAAGATAACATTTGCATCACACCAAAGATGAATTGGCATCAATATCAAGCTGCAATAGCCACAGTCTGCAGTAGGGCTAATGCTACGATAAATTTTAACATTGTCAGCAAATTGAAGCACACTAGTCGCAAGTTCATTTCCATTAAAGAATACCGCCGCGTTCCCATTAAAGCATGGTAGTGCGGTACTCTGACACAGTATTCAGTGACACTAGCGAAAACAACGTGCAACAATGCATTCAAACTTTAGAAATTAAAATCGGTTCGACCTATGCTTCGTTTGACCTTATGTCCGAGCGCGGGCCAAGTTATGAGCCGAAGGGCCAATCAAACAGCGCAAAAAGCGCAACGTCATGGCGTGCTCTCTGCGCTTGATAGGACTAGCCGGCGGAGAAGCACGCACAGCGAGACGGCGAATACCGGCTAGTCCTATCAACTGCAAAGAGCACGCCATGACGTTGTGCCTTTTTCGCTGTATCGATTGGCCCTTCGGCTCATAACTTCGGCCGCACTTGGACCTAAGCTGAAACGTAGTTCGTACCGGCGTGAGCCGTTATTTTTGATTTACGAAACTAAACCGGAACCCGAACCGAACTGATAAAAATGTTGGTTCCACACTCCGGGCAGGTTGGTTGGTTTCGTAGAGTTCGCTTCCCGTATTGTCATCGTGTATTGCGAAGAAGCGACATCCGCGGAGCTAACATTCCGCCGCTAGGGACATTCGCGCAGTTGGCGCGACATCTGTCAAGCGTAGTGTGCTGAACACGTACCGAGTACTTGGTGTAGATTCACGCGAGCATATGCTGCTCTTGTCAGGCCTGCTAGTCCGGGTTCACTGGACGAAGGTTGCCGTCGTCCGCTCTCTTTAGGTTATCAGAGCGAAAGTTGAACTGCAACCGCACATGTCACTTAAAATCAGTGTTGGGAAGTACTTTAAGTACATTTTGCTTAAAGTACTACTAAGTGTCACGAAAAAAAAATATTTTTTACCGCAAAAATAAACCAGGCATCGGCGAACGCTCATTCACCGCCCAAAAGTACCGCTAGAGGTCGCAACCAGATGCCAAAGTTTCAGCCTGATCCAATACCTTATTCAAAAGTTAAAAGTGATTTTTTGAAAATTTCAATGGGAAAATGGAGCCCATTTTTGCCCGTTTTCGGTTTCTGGTGCCATAGAGCCCCATGTATTCGATAACTCCGTCGGCCGCCATTTTCCCATTGAAATTTTCAGAAAATCCCTTATAACTTTTGAATAAGGTATCGGATCGGGCTGAAACTTTGGCATCTGGTTATGACCTCTAGTGCTACCTTTGGGCGGAGAATGAGCGTTCGGCGATGTCTAGGTTATTTTTGCGCTAAAAAAAAACCGTGTAATTTTTTTCTTCAAGTAGGTTTAGAAACATGTAATTTACATGCAGTACATTCCCTGAGCATGTAGTTGTATTTTACTTAAAGTATTTTTCTTTCTGGTACTTTCCGAGGAAAGTACAACTCCTGACTTCAAAGTACAATACCCGAATTTGTTCTGAGCAGACGACGCATCGCTCCGTTTGTTCCGGGGGCGGCTTTCCCGTACGAACCCTTCACACAACGTCTTCGATAACGACCGGACCAGTTCTCTGCTTGAGTGACGAGTCTTGCGACCTCGTTGTTGACAATTTTTTTCCCAGAATTTCGCGTCCGTCTTTCTTTTCTTCTTTGAACAGAAAATAAACAGCTACCCATTGAGTGCACACATGAATTGTCCTAATATAATGAAAACGTAGTATGCAGACGCGCCTCGTACACAAGTGGGAGATGTGAAACAACAACAACAACAACAATATCGCGGCTCCTTATGACATGATGATGATAGCTGGAAAGTATTTTGCGTATGGCCTATGCGGAGGGCAAGTTCGTCTGCTTCTCGCGCAGGGGGTAGCGGTGACGTCAGAATGCCGAGCCCTGATTGGCTGATCGCGGTCCCCTATCTGAGCGTCGTCTGCTCCCTTGCAACGTCGTCTGCTCGCAACGTCGTCTGCGTCTGTCTTACCTTTCCTGCGACTTTTGCAAGTGGAGAGGCCAGATTAACGAAACTATCTTACGCCAAAAATATGCGTAAGACAACACTTAAAAACAAATTCGTATTCACGAACCGAAATTTTCGTAAGTTTTGCGCAGGTTACGACAAAATCCTACGACAGCTCCGAAGCTACGCACTTGTTACGATCAAATCAGCATGGCCGACAGCGCCGCGGTCGCGACGACCAACGGACGTTTATTTTTTTACGTGCGCTTCTCTCGCGTCCCGACTTCAAGCAGCAAGAAAAAGGTAAAAAGTACTTGAACCAGACCACGACGAACAAGAACGCTGGATCCACAAACACCCGGGAAAAGCTCCAACGGCCACGATTCCACCGACACCGACCAAGCGAACTCGGCAGATAGGCCTAGCAGCCACTCCGACTCGGTGACCGTCTGCCCACGACCGGCTGGCGTGCTGAATGGAATGTGCCCGCGCGACCCTTGTGAACCCTTCCCGTATTATACTGTGATCACTGACCTCAATTTTAGATTAAGAGGTCAATCTCTTCCTCTTGTCATCTCCTTGTTTTCCGAGGCAACGGTGACTCTCGCCGGTGAAAAAGCGGTGAATATCCGACAGACGCAGGAAAGGTAAAGGAGCCGTCGCTTTGACTAGCAGACGTAAGCAGACGACGTTAACTGCGCCAACCCGCCGACGCCGTTAAAGAATGAGGAGTCTTGCCGCACACGAAAGGGGGGAAAAGTATTTGGGAGGGAACTTGCGGACACTAACACGCTCACTCTCGGTTCTTAGCAAACAAACCTCGGCGTCTCGGGACACCTCGCCAGTGAGTACTTTGACTTCCCTCCTTGATGCGCGTCTGCTAGTTGTTCGACAGAAACAACGAACCGCTCGAGTTATTTCGTCTGCCTTTTCTGAAAGGCGAAGTCGAGCTCGCTCGTAAAGACCTGCACTTCCGAAAGTCGCTGGAAACGTAAGACAGACGCAGACGACGTTGCGAGCAGACGTTGTTGCAAAGGAGCAGACGACGCTCAGATAGGGGACCGCGATCAGCCAATCAGGGCTCGGCGTTGTGACGTCACCGCTACTTCCTTTCTCATGCGCAAAAGACGAAAATGAGCCCACTTGCGAGGCGTATAGGGTTCTTGCACGAGACCATCATACAACCCACTACTTGTTCGTAAATCTCACCGGTACCCGCCGGAATTCACGTTGGAGGCATTCGTCGCTGCTATGTGTATGTTTTGTGTGCTTTGGGGCCGTGTTCGCGCTGCAGTCTGTCCGCTCACACGGGATTTAAAATGGTTAGTTGCGCCTTAAATACTTGTTCCAGCCGTAAAAGTCGGCAACAATGGAGCTACGGCCAGCAGTATTGGTTTTCCTAGAATTCGGGTAGTCATTAGGAACCAGGACAAGGCGACGTTGGAGCAGTCGGTTCGCCGGCGTTATGAATGGCTCCAACGGACACGCCGGCACACCCTCGACCAGGCGGGTAAAGACGGGAACAAAACGTGGCAAATCCTGGGCGCTAACATCTCCGGTCCCGAGAGAAGGAGCGAGGAAGAAGGCGATAAAAGAGCAGAAAAAGAGAGAAGACGGAGAGAGTTGAAGTGGCACACGCGCTTGTCAACTTTATTTAAGTTTGTCAATGTGCGATTCCGGTGTTTTTTCTGCAAAGTATAAGAAAAAAATAACAAGGTACAGACCTCACAGGGGATATTTTGCTGCTTCTTTGGGCTCATCGGCGCCGCCAACTGGGACCGCCGATGTCCGCTTCTATGCCCGAAAGCGACCAAATGCACGGGACCTTTCTTTTTAGATTATTATATGAACTCTACAAACTCTACAACAAAGCTTCTTACCCAAATTAAAGGTTTGTGGTCTGCACTTTGTGTCAGGTGAGGAACTTAATTGCGATTGACTAGGACGAGAAAATATTCTGAAATGTGGTTATACAAAGACGGCTCTCTGACTCTACGGCACTACTGCTGCCGCTATAAAATGCCGAATGCCTCCAATATGGCGTCAAGGCACTGATAGCAGACGGCAATGTTGGTTTCGATTTCGAGTCTAACCGGGAGTGACGTCAGGTGCAAGAAGCCTATTGGAAGCCTGTCAAGGCCACGTTCACGCGCAGGCTTCGCGTGCTGATGCCTATGGGGCACCAGTCGGGGCGCTAAGCTTGCAATTGTCTATAGGGGAATGAAAGGGCATCACGAAAGATTGTTTTAAAATGTACTTGTACTTCTGAAAGTAAATTCTATTTATAGTACTTTACTTTAAGTACATTGCACCCGGTGTACTTACTACACTCTAAGAAATGCCTGCGCGTCTACTTACCCGCAAAACACTCAAAGAGCCAATCTGTGCGATCTAGGAAATCAGCTCAGCGAATGATGAGGCGGAACATCCGTTTAGACCTAAAAATGAAGTCTGCGCTGTGGCATTACGCAATGCAAAACGTCATGCTTGCATTGCGTAATGCCACAGCGCAGACTTCATTTTAGGTAATAATAATTCGTTTATTTCCATCTGCATTGATGGTGGAGGCCGAGGGATCGCAATGATTGGCTCATTTAATGTTTTGCGGGTAGGTAGACGCGCAGGAATTTCTTAGAGTGTACTTTACTTGAAGTACGTCACCTCTGATTTATTTGTACTTAACTTCAAGTACTTTTTAGATGTACTTTACCCAACACTGCTTAAGACGCAATATCTTAACGTAAAAACAACAACAACAGTGAATAGTGATTTTGAAGGTGGCAAACTACTATGTGATTAGTGGAAATCTTGCATGGTCTCGTGAATATTTTGCTGTTTGTAGCTCCCGAGTCCTTTCCCTACAGCTTTCGTAGCACGTTGGCCATCTGTGTGCGTCGGGTGTTGGCGAAACAGCTATAAGAGCGAAAACAAAAATATAATTAAGGCTACTATTTAGATATAAGATATATACCACGGTATTTTGATCCGCCGCATACGTTGGAGGTAATTTTGTTTTTGTTTAAATTCCACATTTCTAGCAAAAAAGAAAAAGGAAACAAGAAAAAGTTTAGATCTTTTGATTACCCGGTACGACTAAGCTTTACTGCAGTGATTGCCTTTATGCCAAATATCTCATTTTGCCTATCTCAGGGGAAGATAAATCAATAACTAAATAAATTGTTTTGTAAAGGTAAATTAGCTTTAGCGGTAATGGTTCACGATACTGACTTCCGCCTCAACAGGTTCAAGTATACGTTTAAGAATATGCAGGAAAATATCTGGTGTTAATTCGGTATTCCAATTGAGATATGTTACTGCAAAATGTTGTTGAAGAGCACAATTTAATGACCTAATGAGAAATATCACCCTAAACAATACAAAAAAAAAATCCTTCTAGGAGAGCCAGCCGCGGCCGCTCTCGACGTGCTTCGGTGCCTGACACTCGCGCGCTCCTCACTCCATTGAAGAGGGGACGCGATGATTCACCGACCGGCCGGAGGATGGCGCCACCCGTCATGGTATTGCATGGAGTCTTGCATCGATGGCTATAGTTCTGCAAGTTGTGCGTGCTTTGCTTCAGCAGCACCGGTTTCAGCGTACGCTTCTTCCAACAAAAGACGCAACACAGCCCCAGTAACCTGCACTTCCGCCACATTTCCTCACTTCCTCCCTAGACCTACACACGGCCAAGGCGTCGTCGGAGGCAAGGAACAGGGAAGTTTTCCTATCCCTGCACCTCCACGCTCCGTTTGCTCGGCCTAAGGTTCCCTAACAGTCCCCATGGTCCCTAGGTTTTCCGTGCTGCAAAACTCTCTGCTAATTTTAGTTAATCGGTTTTGTTTTGCTGTGTAATTTCTCTAAAATTGGGAGCGTATAGGTTTCCTCTACCCGGTGGGGTCATGATCCGGTGTTACGTGTACTGAGGGAGAAAAAGAGAGAGAGAAGAGAGTGAGAGAAGGCCGCCGAAAACGTTCCAAACTGGGAGATTTTAGGCAGACACGTCGGAGGTCTAGTGGTGCACGAAAGTAATAAAGGCGCGTGTACATTGCGGGCGATTTCGAATTGTAGAGGTGGATTAATTTGAATTTACCATTTCAAGTTGTTTTCAGTACCATATGGTGACAAGGTGCTGTAGAAACACAACTCCCTCCTACTCGTGCCTCTCCCCCTTCCCGATTCGCCTTGCGTGCGAGCCAATGGAGCGTGAAGCCCTTCCCGACAAAAATCGGAGGCAGCCGCGTCCTTCGAGGACAACCTTGAAACCGTAGCGAGAAGCATTCTCCTCACTAGTCAAAACGAAGGTTCGAGTATTTCTTTTTAGATTTCGTAAAAAAGAAAAGAATGTAGCGGCCACCATAATTAAATTAATTAAATATAAAAAAAAATGCAGGCGAGCCGGTTAAGGGCTTTCATTTTTATCCCTGGAGGGTGGGGAAGCAGGACAGGACAACAGAAATCTCCATGGTGGTAAATACGCCTAAAAACACGGACAAAGAAAGAAGCACACAGGGCGAGGCGCCTCGTCCTCTGTGCTTCTTAATTTCCCGTGTTTTTGGCGTGTTTTAACTCTCCAGGACTAAAGATACCATTAAATCGAATTTGTGTAACAGGTTACTACATAAATAAAAGCTGAAAATGTCCCTGGTGCGTATCACGTTCGGCCTTTCTTGAGCACATGAGAAGTAGATACGACTATTAAACACCACAAAAGGATGTGGTCAGTCCAGGCAAAGATTCGCGAGGCATCAAATGTTCAGTGGAGCTAATTTTTTGTCTTCTAAACTTGCTTTTATTTTTTACTGCCAGACTAATGGAAAGAGAGACGGGAAGTTTCGCTTCAGGTGTCATAAATAACTGTTCACTTTGTTTTTAATGCACCCATTGGGTGGTTAATCAGTTCGAAATATCGCGGCTGGTGGCTCGCAATACGAACAACAAAAATTAAATTGTGCCAGCGGCCTTCGAAAAGATGATCCGTGCTCGGGTGCTTTTTTCCTTTCCTCCGTCAAAGCACCGGGACGAAAAAATAAATAAAAAAAGACCCTGCAGCACTTCCGGTGTGAAGGCGACACCGGAAGCGGTTCCATTAGACAGTATACCTTCTCGTGATATGCTTTTCGTTTATTCTTTGTCGTTTTTTTTTCCTGCTCGTGTGGTCGGTGGCGAGTTCGTGATGCACTTGGAAGCTATGCTGGTGGAAATTCGAAATCTCGGCAGTCACCCTTGTAGCTGGGCGGCCCGGAGCATCCAATCAGCGCGGTTTTCATGACGCGTACGAAACAACGCACAGGGCGTCGAGCTTGGACAGTCTTGAAGATCAATTCTACCTCGCGTTTTTTCCTTCCTGCACTGTTTCTGGTAAGAGAGTAGGCAGTTTTTTTTTCGTACACACAATTTATTTTGAATATATATATATATATATATATATATATATATATATATATATATATATATATATATATATATATATATATATATATATACAATCAGGCATGGTGGCGGGAGGCCGAAGGCGTAGTATATAACCGGGAAGAAAAACCTTCGGTGAACACAGCAGAACGAACGATTTATTTCGACGCTTGCCGGAGTCCGGCCTTCGTCAGGAAGACTGACGAGAGCCGGACTCCGGCCGAAACGCCGAAGAATAAATCGTTCGTTGCTGTTGTTCACCGAAGGTTTCTTCCAATTATATATATATATATATATATATATATATATATATATATATATATACTATCAACGAGTGTCTTTGGATTATTTCGGAATAATTTAATCTTATTGAATTATTTCTAGAAACATGCATATATATATATTTTTTTTTCCTTTTTTTTGTCAGACTGAACAAGGTTTGGTTCTTTCTTGGGTTCTAAATTCAGATTGTTCGCATTAAAAAAAACGTAGGACGTTAGATCTCAATTTTTGAATTTGACCAGTTCAATATGTTCTTGAGTTTGGGGTGCGCATGTTGCGTCAGGTTTCTCTTCTTTTTTGTTCCGACATTGTAGCATCGATTAGCATCGACTGATGCTGACTGATGACACGTCGTATAATTTATTTTCCCTCTAATTTGGAAGATGCCACAAAATCGGCATAGTCATTTAAGCGAGTATATGGGAGTGGAAAATATAAAATAAAAAGAGTCACGTGGCGCTGCGGCTTCGTTTGATGCGGAGAAAAGTGGCTTTGTCCTCCCTCGTCCGGCAGCCATCTCGGTCATTGTCATATATCTGTCTCGTTTCCAGGGTGGCTTCGCCGTCACTCGGTGCTCCTTTTGCTTTCCCCTGCGGGCAGCGCCCGCGTCGAGGCTCTGTCGAAGGCTGCCTCCGAGCAGGATCGGCTTTTAGTGAGCTTTGGTTAAAGGAAAAGTTCCCTGGCGTCCCTCTTCCCCCGCTGCCTTCCCTCTCTCCCGTCTACTTCCGGTTCCAGGGCGGGCCTACCGGAAGGGCTCGTGAGTCACGCCACTTCCGGTTTCACTCTCTCTCTCTCTCTGTCTCTTCTCCCTCCGTCTACGTCAACAATGCCTTCAGTTTTGATTGTCTGGTTATGGAAGCGCCGTGCACGTTTTCCGATCACGTTCGTAAGCTCATTGAACGGATGCTCGAGGAAAGGGTTGTGCCGTGAATTCTCGGTTTCTGGCTGGGACGTGGGTGTTGTGTGCGAGCACAGGGACGTCCGAAATGTATACACCTTTCCAGTGTTTATCACCTCGGCAAAAAGTGCTGCGTCAGTGGCAGCACGCTCGGGAGGCGAATCACAAAAGGTCCCTCGACAAGCTCTGCGACAAACCAACGAGCAGCTGTACTTGGTTTCACCTTCCGACGTACCGCAATGGACGTTACGATTCACTACGGGCTTTTAGCAAACCGTTACCGTGTTCCGCGTACCGCACTAGCCTCCTGAAGCATACTTTTAAGCGCGCGCCCGGGTGGTACTGTGACCACGGTGCGCGCGCTTAAGCATGCTTCAAAGGCTCCAGTAGTGCAGTACGCTGAACACAGTAACGGTTTGCTTAAAGTCCCCACTGGAGTCAGCTCACAATCGGAGTCTGTCGCGTGACTTTCAGGTTGAGCGGAGCAACGCGCGGAGCGCTGTGTTGCTCAACATTGCTCGTAACCTCTGTTGTAGTACATCGTAAGGGGAAACAGCGTATAGTGGTAGGTGAGGCGAATACCACTGCATGGCCCAAAATATTGCCGGTGCGTAAGGCTTCCTCCTGCCGCTCCATTCCCCAAAAGGGACCGTAATAGAAGGAAGTGGCCCGTGATAACGCACCAACGGCTTCAGATCACTGGTTTGTTCACATCCTCGCAATGCATCAGCTTTTCGACTCTTCTTTTTAAAAGGTGATTTCTGTAGCATTTCAGTATTGACAAAAGTGGGTTTTGGTTTCTGCCGCCACCCGGTGGCGCTCGTTGCCTAAGGGGACGTTGCGTGCTTGGGGCATGAGCCTTGAGCGCACTACGGACCTTAGCGCGCGGTGCTTTATTTTCGCCACCTGACGGAGTGCAAGACAAACGGAGTAGCACGCTTTTTCGCAGCCGAGCGTTTGGACTGGCCGCAGGAAGCATTGCGCATAGGCAAACCGGAAGTCATGCAGTAGAGGACCGCGCATCTCCTGATTCTCCTCTTTTCCGTCACCCCAAAATACACAAATAGTGGTACACGGATCCACGCAGGCAGGTTGGGAAACTTGACAAAGCTAAAACCTGACCCTTGGTGGACAAACGAATTCGAGACCCATTCACACAGTAGCGCATGGCGACGTTACGTCGAAATACGAGTTACCGGAACTTCCATACTTCGTACTCCGCGTGTCAAGCTACCTACAGTGCGTACGAAGCACGGATGAGATGTCCCCGATAACTGGCGGTCGTATCTCGACGCAAGCCCCCCCCCCCCAACAACGTAGTCATGCGTGTCGGAGGCGTAGGTCATGCGTAGTCGGCACCCGGGGCGGGGGTCATGCGTAGGCGACACCCCCCCCCCCGCCTCGCGTGGCCCGCCGCGACTCCTCCCCTCCATGGCCCCCGCGACCCCCCCCCCCCCCCCACCCACCCCGCTCTCGTGGTCCACCGCGACACCCCCCCGAGCGCTGCACCCGGGGCGGTCAGCCCCCCCTTGCTGACGCCACTGACTATACAGTGGTGTTTCACGAAAGGTGGACAAATTCGATATTGCGCAATCTATGCGTCGCACAAAAAAAAGGCTTGTGTCGTTTTGGACCTGGGCCGGGGGCCTATTAAGAAAATTATTGAAGTCCGAGATAATTATATTGTTAATTATTTTTGCGTACTTAACTTTTAAATATTATGTTTAAGGGCATAGTTTCAATTAGAAAATTGCTCAGCGTCATCGAAAATCACTAAATCAACAAATTGCAAAACGATAGAAGGCACGCGAAGCATTTTACGGCTTTCTGAAAAACCGTATGAATTCGACTGGTTTTTGAGATTTCGGTTTGTTATCGGAGCGCATCTCAGCCCCGGCGGCAGCGCGCCCCGTGGAGAGATAGTGCATCCAACCTCTGCTGCGCTGTCATCGCGCGACGCAGCAGAGGCTGGTTGCGCTATCTCTCCACGGGGCGCGGTGCCGCCGGCTGAGGCCTTCGTAACAAACCGAAACTTAAAACCAGTCGAATTCATACGGTTTTTCAGAAAGCCGCAAAATGCTTCTCGTCGCTATTGCTTTACGTTTATTGCATTTTCGATGATCTGAGTGATTTTCGTAATCGAAACTTATGCTCTAAACATAATATTTAAAAAGTTAAGTACGCAAAAATAATTAACAATATAATTATCTCGGACTTATTAATTTTCCGAAAAAGGGCCTGGCCCGGGACCAAAAAGACACAAGCCCTTTTTTGTTGCGACGCGTAGTTTTCGCAATATCGAGACTTGTCCACCTTTCGTGAAACGCCCTGTATATATACTGTGTGAATGGGCTTGAAAGTTTTAAAATATTGATAGCAGTATATTCAAAGCTGACGCGTAAGCTGAGATCGAGAAACACGCAGGGCTTTGAAAGCTGTCACGTGACAAATACCTATCGAATGAGGGAGAAACGAGACGGAGGCTGGACGAAGCAGCGAGATAGCGGAAGGGGGTCGGGTTACCCCATCGACCGGGGCAACCGCGATACCGAGCTGTCTGACCTCGCCGAGTGCCCGTCAAAAAGGCGGCGTGACCCAGTCCTCGTTGCCGTCGAGAAACGGCTAGATCTCGCGCCGTGTTGACCCGCAACCGGAGCTGCGGCTCCCCGGGCTTGTCGCTGTTTGCTCCGCGCTCCTTGTTTTGCCAGCGGGATCGCGTCTCGGCTGCAGCGCCGTTGAAGCTCGCTCTGTTTGCGTTCCATATGGGACCCGCCGCTCCCTGTTTGGGTTGCGTGGGACCCGCCGCCGACGTCCACTCTGGCCTCGCCTAAAACGCCCCGCTCTCCGGTGCCTGGCGCCTCCTTGCGCGTCGTCACTCCACGTCGGTCAAGACCCTCCTCCCGTCTTCTAACTTAGGGTTCGGGCTCTCCGACGTCGAGTGGAGTGCCCTGGCGGCCATCGGGCCCCTGCGTTAATTGCGCCACGTTTACTCGCTCCAAGGCTGCGTGATCCTGCGAAGGTTGATGCGGCACGGCGTGAACAAGCGCGTTGGACGACGAAAACCACTCACTTGGCTGGTGTAACATACGTTCCGCCATCCCCCCAAAAAAAACCCGCGCAACAGAGCGTCACAAAACGCAAATAAAAAGAAAACTCAAATACCCACGGGACGTAACCCCCCTCCCCCCCGCCCCCTTTTCTCTCAACCCCATAAAAAGAGAAAAAAAAAAGAACGAAAGGAAGTCACTTGCCCACCAATTTTGACACGCAACCTCTCGCGCTGCCGATTGCTTCGTACCACAGCGTTGCGATCTGTGCCGATTTTTGTTTCCTGTGCGGTGGAAAGCACGAGTGAGTTGGAGGGGTGGAAAGAGAGAGAAGTTACCTAATTAAAAGGCAAAGACCGTGATCGCGGGCAGCCAATTCCCGAGAGAGACTTCCCGGCCCGGCACGTACCTCCGCCTCCGTCCCCGCGTCCCTTTTCCGACCCGTCGGCTGCGTTGCTAACGTTTGTTGCGTCCGGTGACGGAATTCCATTAGGAGTGCAGCATCAGCAGTCGGGAGGGGCGTCCTCTGGCGATGGCCGCGGTGGCGGCTTCGCCAGCGCGGAACAACGGGGCCGCGTTCACAATAAATAAAAATGGCTGGAAGTGAGAGTGGGTCCCGTTCGGGGACTCGGGACGCCCGCTCGGGCTGGACGGAGGCAGTGGATGAGCTGGGCCCGGGCAGAGCCGCCGGAGAGAAAGAAAGGCGCCCGTAAACACGGCACGCTCCTTCCAATCACGCCACTTCCCAGCTGCTGACGACTGCAACGGGGAAGAGGCGGGCGCGACCGCTCTCGTCGCGAGAATTCCGAGGCGAGAGGAAAGCTGCGCTCTCATTTATCTAATTGGCGCCTGCCAGATTGCCGGCTCTGTCTTTCACTCGACGGTTCGTCCCAAAGGATCGGCGAGGGAAGGGAGAGAAGAGAGAGAGAGAGAAGAAAGAGAAGCAACGGGGAATGAAGAAAAAAGAAGTGCGACAAACTAGGGATCACACGATTGAAAGGAGGGAGGGCACGTGGAAGCGAAGTGGAAAGTGACATGTAGAAAGAAAGGGAATAAGGACAGGGAGAAAGAGCGAGAAGAAACGTTGTAGAGAGGAACGTGCAAAAGTAGCAAATACAAACGGGGTTCTAAGTGAGAGAGCAAAACGAAGAATCACGAAAAAGAAAATATCGCAAAGAAGAAAAAAAAGAAAGAAGAGCGGGATATATATCTTTATATAAAAAAGGGGGCAACATCGGAACCAACCAGGAAGAGACGGAGAGAAGAAAACGAGGGCGAACGACGAGCGGAAAAGAGGCTCTCGCGGTGTTCGTCGTCGTCCGATGAAGTCGTTGGCGATTCACGTTGCTACTTTTTCCGACGGGCATCTGTTCGCGCGACCGGCCGTTCGCTCTCCCGGGGACCAAGTCGCTCGTCCCCTCCGCCAAGCATCTTCCTCATCCTTATCCCAGGGATGAGGACGACGACGGAGAAAACGGAGCTCTCTTCCCCACCGCACCGCGATAGCGACCTGGCCCACCGGCGCTGCCGGCCGCGGCGTGCCAGGTCGCCAATGCCCGGCTGGCTGCGTCCGTTATTTCCCTTCGGACGTCTTTCCTCCCGCTTCCCGCCGGCTGCCCTCCTCACCCTCTTTGCCGTCTTATCTTTTCCTTCGCTTCCCCTCGCAACCCTTGGCTCTGCCGTTATCTTCGGGACGCTCTTCTCGGCCCGCTTTTGTTTGTTTCTGCGGTCGCTCCCGCCGAAGCCTTAGGACGTACGGCTTTAGTTAGCGGCGGCCCTACGAACCTGGGATTGCGTCGTGATGTTGGTTCAGTGTACTAGAAGTTGGGAGCTGAGCGGCTCGCGTGAGGCGCGTGGTGTGGATTGCGACAGGTGTCGACACCGGCGCATCGCTAGTAGGGTGGTAGGGTTGTGCGCGTGGGCGCGTTGCGAACGGTTGCCAACGCCTGATGCAATATTAGCAGAGCTTGGCGGGCTGCAGCGACTTTATACTAGCGTGATAACTGCAGCGCCACGATTGCTGTCTACACACGCAGCCTCACGAGCTCCCATTGCCGAGCCGCGCCGGTCCAAACACTACCCCGTATTATTGTACACTTTGACGTTGGGCAGTTCAAACGCTGTGTAGACTGCTCCTCGAACGTGGCGCCGCCACTCGGTTACCCAAATAGCGATGTCCTGCGAGCTACTCGATGCTAAATTTGTCACTGCAGCAGCTGGAATGCCTTCCTCAGGCTAGGTTGTCATCGGGGAGTCAAAGATTTACCACGTAGTTCGACCGGAAGGACCACGAATAGCCAGAAATACCTCTTTGTTTGGCTTTGAGACTTTGCTCCGGGTTGTTACCGGCGAAGCGGCCAGTGTAGAGCTGATATGAGATGACAGGAGGCGCAGAAACAGGGTCTCCGTTGATGGCGGCTTGAACGCATTCGTCTAGTCAGAACTCAAATTCGAAAATGGAGCTTCAGGATGCGAGCGAAGCGTGTGTGTGCCACGTGCGTTTGCCGGGTCTGTTCACTGCCATGTAGAGAATACAATCGTGAAATTCCCAAGCCCTTACCTGGTTGAGAAGTTCACGAGAGGGCAGTAGGACGGAACTTGAAAAAGGAATGTTGGAAACACTCAGTGTGTGCAGATGTACCTCAGATGTTTCCTACGCAGGTGCAGATTACGTTAGTATGACCATACACTGTGTTTACTCATAAAGAACATTCTTCGTAGCAATCTTCTGCAGTGTGACCGTATTCAAGGGTCATTTTTTTTCGCATCTTACTCAGTGCGTAGTGTAAAAAAAAGAAGAAGAAACAAACAAATCTGCAACATAGCGCTTTTTTTTTACTACGGTATTCGACCTACGGGAACAAGTTTGTAAATCGCAAGAGCAATCATCATCAGCGCGAAGTGATCTTCGCTGGAATTTCCTGCGGTTAATAGATCCTGTATTGCTTTTTTGAACGATGTGGGGCATTAGTATTGAGTTGCTATTTGTTTTTACTTTTGTAGCCCGCTTTTTTGGTTCCCCATTCCAGCCAGGTTTCTCGGCCGGCTGTCATTATAGTCGTTGATCAAAGACGAACTGTCGTAGCGCTATTGCTCGAGTCGATGCAGTTTTTAAAGGTGTATACTTCATTTCAAAATGAACGCAGTAAATGCAGATAAAGAACAAGAAACAACAACAACATAAGAACCAGGACATTACCAAGAGACATCAGGCAACAAGGCCAACATCCTCAACGACTCCACACTGATGATATCGTTCGTCCTCGCTGCTTTTGAAACCTTCCGAGTTGGTTTCCATCCATACCCAGAGATGGCGCACGGTGCGCGTTTTTGTTTATACTTCTCTTTCTCTTTCTTCTTCTTTTTTTTGTTGCCATTTTTGGCGGTTTTAGTACCGCTTCAACATTTTACGTTTGAACGTTTCCTTATAAAATAAATAAAAACAAGGAAAGTGGGAGATCCGTTAATAATGCTCCAAGTGCCGCTTCCCCCCCCCCCCCTTTGCGTTTGAGCGAGCTTGCGGTTGTGACACAACAAAATTTATGGCTCTATACCGTAACGACTCCCAGTTCATTTTCACTTTCGGTTTTGTCCTTTTCGCTTTCTCGGTTTCAAGCGTGCGTGCGCACGGTTCTATCTGTTTCGAAAAGAAGAAAGAAAAAAAAAGCGTAGCCCGCTTTTTTGAGCTAGTCGGGACGCTGTGTGCAACTGACTCCCACTAATATTTTACCGCGCGCGCCTTTTATAAAAAAGGAGCTTTTCGTTTTTTGTTTCGATAATAGGATATCTCGCGCAAACGCGTGTTTGATCACGGAGCGTTTTGAAGTGACGCGGGTGCTTAATACGTTTCACGCAATGATGGTGTCAGGGGAATGCCGCTCTTTGGGTGACCTCTTTGTTTGCTCCCTCGGTGCGAGTGACTTCGTCTTTTGACGGTCGGTTTTAGATTGAGCGGCGGCGTAGATCGAGAATTCGTGGCGAAATATGATGGAGATTCTCGAATGACTTTTGACCAGTCATGCCCTGCTCTTTGAGGGTGTTTGGCGGATTACATTAGACTCAATAGCATTCGTCTAGGTAGAGTCACTGAAAAATAACAAAAAAGAAGCAGGGCCTGGCTTCGCATGTTCCAGCTTCTCGCTCCGGGATTGGCTCTTCGGCGTTCTTATCGGCCAGAGACGCAATCTCATTGGATACAGAGCGACAATGAAATGCTCGCAACTCGCCACGCCCGGCAAAATATCCGTGGTCATTGACTTTTTTATAAAATTTTCACCAGGTACTTCATAGCCACCCGTGAGTGTGTCTATGAAGTATGTAATCAAAATATTCATTTTCTTTCGAGAAGATGAATTTTGAAATTTACGCGTACACCTCCGAATCACTTGCTGCCGCTCTACTGGCAACAACGAGCAGGGGCACTCGTGACGTCAGACGTTGTATCCGAGAGAAGACGACTCTCCCTCCTCCACGGCGTTGTGCGTTGTGGTAGCGCGTGTGGTTTTGCGAATTGCGTCTGGCTTGGGCTGCTTGCGGTCTGCGATGGAGGGTGGGGGGAATCGGTGCTTGGCTGCGGGGTGCAGGAACACCACGAAGAAATTCGACAGTGTGACGTCTTATGGGTTTCCGACCGAGGAGTGTCTGTTGCGGTAGTGGGTCCCAGCAGTCCGACGCGAACGCCAGAAAGCAGTTCGCACCTCGCTAGCAAATAAAACCTTCCGTGCCTTTCTGCTTCGAAGCGGCATCTGGGTCTGCGTGCCGGCGGATCGCGAATGCAGCCCCCCGCGGGAAGTCACCTCGGAGGCGATTCCGGCGGATCGAATGCGAACGGGGAATCGTCTGAAATCTCGCGCTGAAAATCTTAAACCATTTGCTGGTCATTGCTTGACTAAGACAAGCTTGATGATCCGTAGTCCATCATTCACCACGGACGATCGCGACGGCCTTCTCACTGCTCCTAGTCCTGACGTTGGGCGAAACGGCTCAAGCTGCCCATGTGCTGATGTTTATAGAACATCTGACGTCACAACAAGATGGAGGACTAGTAAAGTTGCAGGTTAGTTGCAGTTTCGGTTATATCGTATTTCTACGTTTAAATTTAGTTAAAAAATGTGTTTGGGAAATTTATTCGCTGCTCTAGCCTCAGTTTCTTGTGCTCTTTCAGAAAATATGTCTAATTGAAAACGTTCAAACTGACGCCGGAGCTCCATTTACGCTGTTAGCGACTCTAGTGGCAAATTTTATTTAATAACAGTAAAAAAAAAAAAAGCCTAGGAGACAATAGTTATGTAGTGTACATTTAAAAAATTCAACTTAAACGATGAAGAAAAAAAAGTGACACGCTTATCAGGACTAATTTCACTACCTAAGTGACTGCTCGTGCGTTCTACGAAAGGCGACACATTTTCAGTCAATTACGTTTCGGCTCAAATTAAACATCAAGGCACGCACGGTTGATAAAATATCGCGCATTCGATAAAGGTTTTGACGTTGCTCTATTTTCTTCATTCTATGTACGCCCTAGAAAGCACGAAAAGAAGCCTGCCCGTAGGCGTTGTTGATGTTATCGGATCGACTCTCGCACTCTTCTCGTTCTCCCTCTCACTCCCTTTTGGCTGGCGACTGCCATTGTTATTGCAGCGACGTCGTGTCAAAATATTTGCTGCCGGTTGCGTAGACTCTTGCTCAGCTTTCCTTTTTTCTTTTTCTTTTTGTCAATGATGTTTCTGAGCGCGCGCGGACATTCGGAGTGTTTTTTTTTGTCTCTTTTTGCGTGGCAAGTAGATTTCATATAATATAAAAGAAAAAAAAAAAAAAAGGGGGGGGGTCAATGCGGCTTTGTGATGCGGTCACAGATCTGCCGCTTTTATGGTGTTTTCATAAATGATAAATTCAAGAGACGAGACAACGTAAAATAATAAGAATTTATAAAGTAGGGCGCATCTTAAAGAGTTCAGCCCACTTTTCAAAAGATTTGAAGGTCCTTGCACGAGTTAATTTTTGATCGCGCTGGCTTGTCTGAAATGTTCTGGTATTTACACTGTTTAATTTTTTACGTATATTTATTTTTGGAGTAGCACGCGTGACTAAACAGGTTGTGGATAGCGTTGAAATGGGGTATTTAGGTTTTTAAACACAATCTTCGTTCTACGCGTGCCTATTTTACTACTGGAATCAGGACTCTTTCATCGACCTGTTAATTCATTCAATCTGTGATTACACAAGGGATAAGTTCGTAAGCAGATTCCCCAGGAGAATATCTTCTCTCAGTCTTGTAGAACATTTTTTTAGCTTGGCTGTTATTGTCTGGATGTGAGCTATTGAAGCGGGTAATATATTTACTAATAGTTGAAGGTTTTTAAGAAAAAGTGTCTTGTTAAACATTTGATTCCAGATATTGAACGAGACAGTGCAAGTTTCCTGATAGCAGCTTGATATTGTTGATTACTTTTTTCAGAGAGTAAAGGAAAGCGTGTATTCTAATCATATTTTCGGTTTTTCGATTGAGCTTGTGTGGCTTCCCCGCATTGTGTATAGGTGCGTGGCGAAGCATCCTTTACGGAACGAATGGTTGCGCATGTCTGAACCTTTTGTTTTTCCATACTTCGACTTTTTTTTTCATTGTTTAGCGCTTACACAGTTCCCCGCGCAGAATACGTCCCTTTGACACGATTCTTTTTTTTTCGTGGTTTGAGTTCTGGCACTGCACACGAACGAGTGTGTTTGAGCGCACGGTGCTACGAAGATTGCCGTTGGCCTGATTCTAACGGAGATGAAACAAGATCGAGCCACTCTTATACGGTGACAGCTAGCTGTCTCCAACTCCTCCGTTGGTTGCTAGGGGTCGACCACCCTCGTAACCCTTTTTGAGTCTTCCATCCCGAAGCGAGCACGTGATTGCGGAAGCACGTCGAGTCCTGGAGCTTGTATTTCGTAAAGGGTGCTTCGCCCCTTAATTCAAGTGCTTGCGGAAAAGCCACACAGCATGTCCCTGATCACGAGCGGATACTTAAATAATTCATATCAATTAAATATTGTCCCCAGGTTCACGAGGTGTTATAGAGGGGAGTGGGTGTTAAATCACACTGTTTAAAATGGCTTTGAGAAATTTGACGGCGTCCTCGATGGTAGCAATATCTTCGGGAAAGTCATTCCAGTCCTCCATTGCGCCGGGGACAAGAGCGTTTTGACGTGCTGTGGAAAAACATCGCGGCCGGGCTATTTAGTTACAATAATATAATTTTGCCGAAGAATAGGTTGGTAGAGAGATAATGTTCTGTTTTAGCAGCGGCGAATCAAAGTCTTTGTGCAGAAGGCAAAGATGGAAAATATTTCGCAACTTTGAAAGTAATGGCACTTAAAGATTTGACTTCATTAGGGAAGCAGCGGAGAAACGTGAATAAACAGATTGAATGAAACGGGCAACACGGCTTTGAACTGACTCAGTACTGTATGTTAATGTAGAAAGGTGAGGCTGCCAGATTGAAGATGCGCATTCTGATTTAGATTGAACCAAAGAAAAGGAAAACGAGCCGTTTTAAGTTAGGAGGGGCGAATGTCAATTTAGGACGGAGGTAACCCAAACTTCGATTGGTAGAACACGTCACTGAATTAATATGGCAATTCCAAGAAAGGCTTGTAGTTAGGAGAACACCGAGATACTTGTAAGTTTTAGTTTGTTCTAGAGGAACACTATTAAAGGGGCCGCGCAACGATATTCGCTTGGAATGTTTTTCACTTAATGCGAGCTTACTGGCACTAGTGGGACCCAAGTACACTCACACGCAACGCCACTGACCACAGACACTCCTTTGTTCCGGTGTCATTTCAAGGACAAAAGCGAGCGTTTTCCTTCAATCTCTCCTTCGCACAACTTGATGGCGTAGCTGGAGGATCGTAGTATCTTCCATTGAAGATATTTTAATGCGGCTCATAAATTGGACCCGAGCGTTGAGTGAGCACTCGATTTGGACTCGTGATAATCAATAGCTCGACAAGCATTCGGGTAGTAGCCCGTGCCATTGCCCGTGTCCAGTTGTAACAATGTCTGTGCTTTGCCAACCCCAGCGCGTGGCTATGACCAACATTGGCGGCGTATCATCGGCTCCAGATCACGTGGCCGCTTGTTCTGGCTGTGAGTTGAGGGGATGAACGCTGCTCGTTTTTCTTTAAACTTATTTGCGACTTATATTGCCTGTGGTGAAGAACGAAGGCGTGTTTAATAGGTCCTTAACATCAGAGGTTCGTTCTAAGTGGCATTTGCGTGGAGTACAAAAATTGTTACATCTTCCCTTAACGAGTAAGAGGATCGTAGGCTCGAAAGGAGGATCGAGAGAAGCGAATGCATGTAGATTTGTTAACATTGAGGGACTTTTTTAAATATTACACCAGCTATGAACCGAGTCAATGTTATTTTGCAGCGCTGTGGAATCATGGACAGTGTAGGGTGCGACTCGGACCGACCAGATGGGGAGGCGGAGGAAAGCTCACCGGAGAAAAGCTTACCGGAGGATAGCTCACCGGAGAAAAGCTCACCGGAAAAAGTCACCACAAAACCGCCAGATGCGGAGAAAAGCTCACCGGCCTTTGAGCGGATGCGGAGAAAAGCTCACCTATTTTTAAAATCTTTTTGTTAGGCTAGCTAATTTCTCAGGAATTAGTAATCACCTATTTTGTATATTAATGACGCCACAAGTATAAAATCAAAACATCGGACACCCGTAAAAAAGACAATTCATTGGCAGCTTGACAGTGCACCGTCGGTAGCTCTGTCAGATAAAGAGGTTTGGTTTATGCGAGCTAATATGAATAGTGGTGCGTGAACCGTTCAGCTCCGAAGATTGTGCGGTGCCTGATAGATAACTAGGTGTTGGTTGATGTAATCAGTGTCGGCTGCGCTGTTTTGTTTCTGTTGTTTTCACTAATAAAACTTTAGTTGCGAGAACAGCTTCGTCCTCTCGTGTTTGTTGTCTTCACTGCGTCTTCGTCGTTTGAGCGGTTTTCATCATGTATAACCTTTACCAACTCGCCCAATTCGCTACCTTAGAGAATACTAGTTCTTATATAGGTCACGAGTAACAACGGTGACAGTATGCAGCTCTGAAGGTCATGGGTGGTTGTCCGTAGAAGGGCACTATCACACAAAGGCAACGTGTGGAAAAACCAGCACGAACGGCTGGAAAACGTGCATGTCCGTGGAAGAAAAAAACCTCGATATCCTACTGACCGTTCTATCCTGTTTTCAAAGGTTAACAAAAGCTCGAAAGAGATTTTCGGGCACCACGTTGTTACGCATGCACTTTCGGATTCTCGGAATTTGCAGTTTTTCTTTTTAGGTTCTAGGCAGACATTATTAAGTTTTCGAACTTTTTCCTGTTCTTCAAGTTCATACAATTTTCAGTTAGGCTTTCGTTGCCTAGAGAGTAAACCACAGAAAACACTCGCCCGCAATTATTAATTTGGGGGAATACTATACCCAATAAGCTTAACAAATATTACAGAAACAGACATTTTCTTTTTTTACAAAGTTGACGAATTTTAATGATAATAAATTGATATATGTTACGCATGATCCAACAGCCTCCATATGAAAAGAAAAAAAATCGGTGAGCTTTTCTTCGCATACGCTCAATGGCCGGTGAGCTTTTCTCCGCATCCGCCGGTTTGGCGGTGAGCTTTTCTCCGGTGAGCTTCTCTCCGTTGAGCTTTTCTCCGGTGAGCTTTTCTCCGGGATTCGACCAGATGACTCCTTCAATGGGCCTTTTCCGTGGTTTCGCTGGGTTTCGCTAGCGCATGCGTGGAGGTAATATGCCGGATGCGTAGAGACGGGAGAAGAACGTGACAAATCGTAAGCGGTGACATCGTTGGTTTCTAGAAAAAGAACGAGAAAAAAAGCGACAGAAAAGAGGAGACGGAAAGCAGACGAAATTTAGGCTTGTTTATTTTGCAGCGACGAGTCGAACTTAACTAAAGTGGCAATACCGGCGAATAGTTTATGACTACTTAAGGTAAATATAGCGCGCAGCTCTTGTCTTGTATTCTTCTCTCCGTCTTCAAGTTGAACTTGTTCTAACGGTTGTCAACTTTATATCATTTTATAGAAGGTGCTACGACGACAGTGTTTTCTTGCGTAATAAAGGTATAGAAAAACTAGGTACAGGCATTACAAGTAATGGTTTGTTGACTCTTTGTCCATTTTAAGGCGTGGCAAGCGTTATTGGCCAATAGGAACCACCGATGTCTCGTCTGTGCCTCGACGTTTCGGAGGTACCAAAATGCATAAACATATTTTACTAAAATGTTATTTTTTTGGCGCTCTATGTAGCAGAGAAGGCCGTCTGACATTTTTGGTGGTGCTTACCTGGTTGTATGTAGCCCAACGTTTGAATTGCAACGGGTCGTCATTTTATTACACTTTCGACTGCAACAACAATACAGGCTTAATCAAGGGTTAACGTTTTATAAAAGGGTATAAAACGCTTCCTGATTTGCCGTTCAATGGTGCCGAAACTTTTTGGAAAAGACCCAATAACCGTGTTCGATTCCGACAATTGTAGTTTTCGTGTTGCCTCAGTACTGACTGTGCGCAAACGCCTATGTTTTATTTTAAAAACGCATTTAGTTACAATTACATGTTGTTCAGATTTTGCAGTGACGAAATGCAGTGCCAAATTATTCTGTTAGCAAGTAGTTTGTACATTAACCCTTTACGTTAAAACTTCTTTTTACCTTCCTTTGCAAGGTTACTTCTTAAGAAGCAATGTTTACGTTATACAAACCCTATCGTATCTTTATTTTAATCAAATTTTGCCATACCACCATAAATGATCTTGGAAACTTTATTCCGTTAGTTGCAAAACCAAAGATTTTTTAATAAAAAAAGTACCTATTCATCAAGATATACATAAAAAAAAACTTCGTGCACGGTTGCATATATTGCCGCGTGAGCATCTAGCCAAGTAGACAGCGCGCTTGGCTCCCACACAGATGGCCGGGCTCGAATCCCGCCGCTGCTCTTTTTTTACGTAAGTAGAAGGTTCGAGAACGTTGGAGAGCCGTGTAGCTCGTTCATGCTCAGAATGTATACTTCCAGAACGAACGAGGTAGAATCTTCTAGGCTCCCAAGGAAGGTCCAAAAGAAGCTGCGTCGCGTCGTACGGAGTCAGTCTCGCACAAGCATTCGATCCTGCTGTTTCGCCGACATCGACACCTGCGACGCTTATTCTTTCTCTCTCTCTTTCTTTCTATCTCTCTCTCTTTTGTTTTGGACCGACGATTGCGGGCAGAGGATCTGCTTCAAACATGGACTCGCCCCCAAAGAAAGCGTAACCAGCTTCGTTGAAAATGTGCTAGGTCTACTCTCTTAAAAATGACTGCATGTCTACTTACCCGCAAAACATTCAATGAGCCAATTTTGCGATCTACGAAATCAGTTCAGCGAATGATGAGGCACAACGTCTGTTTAGACCTCAAAATTAAGTGTGCGTTGTGGCATTACGCAATGCAAGCATGACGTTGTGCATTGCGTAATGCCACAGCGCAGACTTCATTTTTAGGTCCTAAACGGATGTTCCGACTCATAATTCGCTGAGCTGATTTCGTAGATCGCAGAGATAGGCTCTTTGAGTGTTTTGCGGGTGAATAGACGCGCAGGCATTTTTTAGAGTGTAAATGCACGCGCCGAAATGCAAGTCATCGAAGAAAAGAAGTTGCGCATCCTCGTGAGAGGCGTGAAGAGTGACATTTTTGGAGGCCTAGCCCGCAATCCCCCAACGACTGTCCATGGTTTTGTGACCCGAAACTTCCGGCTACTGAACGAGGACGTCTGCGTGACATTCTGAGCGACTTTGGCGAGTGTTTCGCCGCAACGTAAAGGGTGCGACAAACAACAGTAGCGGAGCACCGCATCGGTACTCTCGACGACGCGCTCCCTGTTGACCAGTCGGCGTACCGAGTCTCCTTGAAGGAAAGGTAGGTGATTCAAGATTAAGTCCAGGAAATACTCAACGACAGCATCATTCAACGTTCGAAAAGTCCATGGGCGTCCCCAGTCGTCCTTGTAAAGAAGAAGGACGGGACCCTGAGGTTCCGGGTGGACTATCGTCGGCTGAACGCTGTGACTCAAAATAGCGTCTATCCGCTCGCCCGCGTCGACGATACGTTAGACCAGCTGAACCACTTCCGATATTTTTCTTCGATGGACCTGAAGAGTGGCTTCTGGCAGATTGGAGTCGACGAACGCGATGACAATAAAACTGCCTTCGTCATGCCCGACGGACTGTACGAGTACAAACTGATGCCGTTCGGACTTTGTACAGCACCAGCAACCTTCGAGTGTGTCATGGACGCCGTACTGGCAGGTCTGAAATGGCAGAGCTGCCTCGTCTACCTTGAAGATGTCGTAGTATTTTCACGAGATTTTGACGAACACCTTAGTTGACTTCGAGCCGTGCTTCAATCCGTCAAGACCACCGGCATGTCACTCAAGCATACAAAGTGTCGGTTCGCCTATGGTAAACTAAAGTTCCTTGGCCACGTCGTAAGCAACAAAGGCGTTCGCCCTGACCTCAAGAAGACGCGTGCCGTAGCCTCATTTACGCCGCTATCTGACAAGAAGGCCGTAAGAAGATTTATCGGACTTTGTGCCTGCTACAGGCGGTTTGTTCGAGACTTCGCCAAGGTGCCCGCACCGCTGACGCACCTCACAAAGGATGCCACAAAGTTTGAGTGGACAGAAGAACACCAGCGGTCATTCGATGATCTCAAACGCGAAGACTTCAGACGCCTCCGACTCTTGGCCATTTCGACCAGTTCGCTGAGGCAAAGATCCACACGGACGCCAGTAACACTGGACTTGGCGCGGTACTGGTCCAAACGCAGGAGGGCTCAGAGCGAGTAATCGCCTACGCAAGTCGGACGCTGTCTAAGGCGGAGAGGAACTACTCAACGACTGAAGATGAGTGTCTTGCTGTCGTCTGGGCAATAACAAAGTTACAGCTCATTTGTATGGGAGTCCTTTCCGCGTGGTCACAGACCACTCACTCGGTCTGCTGGCTCGCGAATCTGAAGAACCCCTCCGGACGCCTCGTCCGGTGGAGCCTACGACTGCAGGAGTTTGACATGACCATGGTGTACAAGTCCGGCCGGAAGCACAGTGACGCCGATTGCCTGTCAGGGACCACTGTCGAGGCCGGTCCGGCCTGCATCGAAGACGACGACGATGAGTGTTTCCTCGGCGTTCTGGATGTCAGCGACATGGCAGCACTCTAACGAGACGACCATGAACTGCGAGCACTCATCGAGCACTTAGAGAGACAAGGGAGTACGGTTCCCCGTACTTTCTTACGAATACTGCCTACCTTCGCAATTCAACAAGGGTGCTGTACAAGGAGAACTTCGGCGACCACAACACAGTGTGGCTGTTGGTTATCCCTCCCAGCCTTCGAGAAGAAGTCTTCCAAGAATGACATGATGACCCGGCGGCAGGGTACCTCGGGTAAAGCATGACACTTGCCAGATTTTGTAAAGAATACTACTGGCCCAAACTGCCGAAAACCGTTCATCTCTACACCCGATCGTGCCGCGAATGCCGAAGACGCAAGAAGCCGCCCATGAAGCAGTCAGGACTTTTTCAGCCAATTCCGCCGCCAACTTCCCCATTTCAACCGATTGGAATGGACTTGCTTGGACCGTTCCCACAATCGACGCAAGGAAACCGGTGGATAATCGTCGCCACAGATTATCTTACACGATACACCGAAAGCAAAGCCCTTCCGTCAGAAACTGCGGTTGAAGTCGCCAGGTTTTTCATTGAGTCCATTATTCTTAGGCACGGCGCTCCCCAGGTTTTAATTACAGATCGCGGGTCGTCGTTTATGGCGCAATTGATTCAAGAAATTCTTCGTCTCAGCCGGACCAGCCATCGCCGCACCACGGCGTACCACCCGCAGACCAACTGGCTGACGGAGCGACTAAAAAAACCACCGCCAATATGATCTCCATGTACATCGACGCACAAGACGTGGGACGAGGCGTTACAATACGTCACGTTTGCCGACAAAAAGGCGGTTCAAGAGACCACTGGAGTTACACCTCTCCAGCTGGTACATGATCGGAAGGTAACGACCATGCTCGACGCGATGCTGCCCGAGTTACAACTCTCCAGCTGGTACATGATCGGAAGGTAACGACCATGCTCGACGCGATGCTGCCCGAGTTACACCTCTCCAGCTGGTACATGATCGGAAGGTAACGACCATGCTCGACGCGATGCTGCCCCACGAGTCAGCTGACGAGGGGAGCGACGACGCCCAGGCGATTGCTCAACGGGTCGAATGACTCCGCCAGTTTGCCTGACTCCGGATTCAAGACCAGCAACATGTCAACGATGGACCTTCGTCGTCGGGGCGTTCACTTCCAGTCCGGAGACAGGGTGTGGGTGGACACCCATTCGTCGGCGCGGCCTCAGCGATAAGCTGTTGAAACGGCACTTCGGCCGTACAAGGTACTTCGTCGCCTCGGGGAGCTCAACTACGAAGTGGTGCCCAACGGAATGCAAACAACATCACGACGCCGACCACGACCCGAGGTGGTTCACATCGTTCGACTCAAGCTGTTCTGCGCTCAATAGGGCTGTGGACTTTTCGTGTTTTAGAGGACTTTTAGAGGCGAAGCTCCTTAGGGTCTAGCCTTGTCCGTCCGGCGTCCGTGCTCAAATCGATCTTGCTGGTGCTCGTGCTCGTGATCGTGCTCGTAAGCTCACGTGCTCATGTGCTCGTGTAAAGCAAAAAAAAAAAAAAACGGAAAACAAAATGTTTGCGCAGTCGACAGGATTCGAACCTGTGCGGGAAGACCCCAATGGATTTCTAGTCCATCGCCTTAACCACTCAGCCACGACTGCGGGACGAGTAGGGGGCTCTGAGATGTGGTAGTAACTCAAGATCTGGGGATGTCATGGATGAAACGTTGCATGTAGTCGCTCAACGTCTATGCAGGAGAGGGCGCTGCGGTCAAATGCGTATATAATCGCGCTAAACTTTGCATGCATTGGCTCAACGTTTATAGACGAGAGGGCGCTGCGGTCAAATGCTCAAATGCGTATATAACCACGTTCCATACCAGACCTTTTCTTTCTGACATGGATGAAAACGAACGAAAAGCTCGGCATGCTGCGGCTCAGCGTCTACGCAGACAAGCACCACCAGAGCTTCGCTCCAATCAACATTGATCACCACGTGGAGATGCGGTGATTTTTTTAGCTTACCGTTCTCTCGGTTGTCGTCAGCGCGTTTGGCTCCCACGCAGATGGCCGGCGTTCGAAACCCGCCACCGCTTGTCGTGTTTTTTTACTTTACGAGTATATAAGTAGAAGATTCTAGAACGTTGTAGAGCCAAGGTAGAACGTTCTAGGCTCCCAGGGATGGCCAAAAAAAAAAGTCGCGCCGCGCCACTGGGAGTGTCTCGCACTTGAGCTCGATTCTGATGTTTCGGCGACATCGACGCCTGCGACGCTAGTTCTTTCTCTCTCTTTGTTTTGAAACAAGTTCGCCTTATTAAATTATTCTTGCTATCCATTGTCTCCTCGCCAGCCATTCGTGAAAATATACAAATTGTACTGCGCAGTGCAGCCAAAAAAAGAAAGAAAGAAAGAAAGAAAGAAAGAAAGTAAGTAGTGTGTCTTCTCTCGTCACTCTCAACTGAAAAAGCGCAGGGTGTGGCTTATAATGGTCATGTTTCTCGTTTTGTGATTGGCTCTTCGGCGTTCTTATCAACTAATGCTGCGACCTGATTGGCTCCGGCGCGGTAATGAGAAGCTCGAGAATCGCCCTGCTTGTTTTTAAGCTGTCAGTGACACCAACTCAACTCCCTGACGTCATATCACTGTGGTGGCGCTGCTGTCCGCGCATGCGCAGATGCCTCAGGAGGGTTCCTGCGCACGCACAGTGACCGGTGTGGGCAAACGCGGGCTTGTTTATAATTTGTTTATATAGTTTGTTTGTTTGTTTGTTTGTTTGTTTATATAGTTGGTGTATAGGGGACAACTTTCCCTAGCAATTCAGTAGAGATGAGCAGTACGCGTACATGTCTCCGATTGACGCTCAAAGTGCGCGTGCGCTCGGGCGCCCACGGCTTTGCCCGCGCACTGCCTGGGAAAGCTGTCTCCCAAGTACAATCGTGCTCAATCTCGAACAAAATAGTCGAGCACCGAATCTGCCTAAAATGTGCGGTTATTCCTAAGCACGGGCTCAAAGGTTACAAGCCGTCGCAGGGAAACCCGAGCCCATTCTGCTGGCTTCGGATTACTCCTCAAACAGAAGGAAAAGGGTGATATGGGCGCTTAACCCGGGTACGCGCCACACTTCTGGGTTTCACGTTTGACCCTCGGCGTTAGATGCGCTTCGCGAACCCACAGTCGGCGGGGTTAGGAACCCGCCTCGAATCCATTAGCGGGAGGACCGCAGCCCTTCGGCCCGCTGACCCCCGCGGCCTCGGGTCAGTGGGGTCGAATCGTTCACTCGAGGCGTCCGCGGGGAGCCGGGGATTAACCCCGCACCTGGGTCGGAATCAGTCCCTCGCTCAGCTGCCAGACGCCGCTGCATCGGGTCTCGGGCACTGGGCCCGGTTCGACGCGGTCGAAATCGCTCCCGCATCGGCGGCGCGGAACCCGGAGGGACGGCAAGAGGTTAAGTCTGTGGGTTTAGATCGCGAGGGGAACATGGGCGATGAGCGACGCCCCCAGGGGGACGGTGAGGATTGATTGACGGAGGCGATGAGCGCTCTGCGGTTTGCTTCACGTTGACGGAAGCCGGATGTGAGGGTGTTTTTGTTCGCATAATGTTTTGTTGCGGTTGTTCGTGGGCGATATGGTTAGCGTCAGTCGGATAGCCGATTTCGACCATCGTCTACTAGCGCTAATAAACGTTTTGTCTTGCAAAGGAATTTTTCTTTTCCGAATGCCTTTGTTTTGTCTTGGATGCAGGTTTTTATGACATGTTAAAGGGGCCGTGCAACGATATTCGTTTGGAATGTTTTTCACTTTACACGAGCTTACTGTCACTAGTGGACCCAAGTATACTCGCACGCAACGCCACTAACCAAGAAACTCCTTTATTTTTGTGTCATTTCAAGGACAAAAGCGAGCGTGTTCTTTCAATGTCTCCTTCGCAAAACTTGACGTAGCGTGGAGTCGAGTGTCCCCCTGTGACGGTAGTTGAATGCGGCTCATAAATTGAACCCAAGCATTGCGTGAACACTTGATTTGGGCTTGCGATAATCAATAGCTCGACAAGCATTCTGTGTGGCCCCTGTCCGATCGCTGCAATGACGACATTAGCCGAATTTTAACAATGTCTGGAACTCGGCGCGCGTCCAGTGCTTCGCTAACCCCAGCGCGTGGCTATGATCAACATTGGCGGCTTATAATCAACTCCAGATCACGTGGCCGCTTGTTCTGGCTGCGAGTTGAGGTGATGAACGCTGCTTGGTTTTCTTTAAAATTTTCTTTGACTTCTTTTGCGTGTGGTAAAAAACGAACGCGTGTTTCATAGGTCATGAACGTGAAGGATTCGTTCTAAGCGGTATTTGCGCAAAGTACAAAAATCGTCGCATCGCTCCTTAAAGTGACAACAGATATGTGCGCCGTAGAGAAAAGCAAGTCCGTTAAATTGTGACACACGGCTGATTGAATCGGATGGATATTTTATCGGAGCTCCCCGCTTTATTTTGTCTAAATAATAAGATGACCACTGACGACATCATTATTTTCCGTTTCAGTTCAATGCTGCATTTGTCCGCTCTATGTAATGACCATAGGATGTTTGCAGCATATGATGCATTTGTCCGCTCTATGCAATGACCATACGATGTTTGCAGCATAGGTCAAACTTCAGTCAAAGGCTAGGAACATGCAAACACGGACAGGCTAAAACCGCGAGGTCACCACGTATTCACTGCTCTTGATTGGCTTAGCAAGCAAATGACAACACGCGCAAAGAAAGACGCCGACGGCGTGATGTTGCGTTTTTGTGGCCGTTTGATTGGCCCCATTAGCTCGTCGTTACAGCTGATAGTTAAAGAAAGTATAGACCATTACAATAATTGCATTCTGTGCGACACCCTCTTTGGGTTGGGTTGGTGCACAAGCATCTAAAAGCCCTGTCAGAGGGGCATGTTAAGTGCCTTCAGAACGAATGCCTTCAAAGAATCGGCAAATCAGCTCGCGATCTCCCGCAATCGGCGTCCGCTGGTTCGCCAGTCTGTCAAAGGACTAATGCGCCAGTGGTACCTTCTTTGTCTATTAAGCTGTGGGACGCGTCCTGAGCACGCGCACTACATCCTTCCCCCGAAGACGCTGCGTGTGCGTCCACAGTCCAGTGACTCAGTATTTTTCGCCCAGGCGATAAGCGCTGGAAATGTGTCTATGCCTTTTTCTAAAAGCGCCAAAAGGAGGCGCTTTTGCATTTTACGTCCCCGCCAACTTCCGCCCGAATTGTGGTGCCTGGAGCGTGTCTCCACTGGTGTTTTCAGCGTCCTATCCCGCACATGCATCAAAAGTGGTCCCGAAGTGGCAAAAAATGACGTCATAGAAGCCGGAGGGTCATGCTGTCGGGTGTGGCGATCCTGGCGGTTGGTCGTAGAAATGCTGGCGAAGAGCACGGGCGAACGCGAGTGTCGCTGTCGTCGCGGCGTCCCAACTTCCGGCTGCTCTAGCTCCCGTGGTCTTTCAAAGCTGGAGAGCGACCTGCAGCGGAACAGGCGTCTGCCACATCCAGCACCGCTGCTGGGACGCCGCCAGGATTGCGACCGACGACAGGGTGACACTCCTATGACGTCATCAGGCGGAAATCGAGTTATTTTGGACGCGGTAACGACACCATTTGGGGACGTGTTCCAGGCACCATACTCAAATGAGGGGACAAGCAATCCCCACCATGGGACCGCTCTTCGCAACGCTCATGAAATTTACCATGATGACTTTAACCCGAGACTGAGGCAAAATGAGAGGAAAAAAATTGACAGTGGTAGAAAATGAAACGAGGACAGACAACCTACCACTGTGAAACGTTTTTCCTCTTCTGCCACAGTCTGGGATGAATTAAAGTCACCATGGTAAACTTCCACCAGCTCGACGGCGCATTGACTGTATTTTCGTTGACGAAATATTTTATGACCAGTTCTCTCAGAGCCTCAAAGAGCGCGGTTTTGCACGATGGAGGAACTCTACTGAAAACCACGTCTAGGGCCGCGCATCAGCACGGGGAGAACAGAGCTCACAACTTACGATGGTTACCTCGTATGTGCTTTCTCCCGCTTTTCTATACACTGTATGCCTTTCGCATTTTCAGCCTTTTTCTCACTTCGCTTCTCGTTGTGTTTTACACCGACACCAGCAAAAAAACAAAAAAGAAAAAAAAAACAACATAGAAAGACAAAGGAACCGCTGGGCGGAGGGGCGGTGTTCGGCGTCGGTGACGGGATCGTGAGAGCCGCAAACATTTGCGCGGAGGTGTGGCGGACCGCTTTTCTCCGCCACGCTGGCTCGCGCTTTGCTCGGGGTGGGTGGCCAGGCTCGCACTGCGCTTCATCCGGGCTCTCGGTCTTTGCTCTGTCTGCGCATGCGCGCGTGCCGCCGTCGCAGCTCGTGCGGGTGACGGCATTGCCTTGTTGACCCAGCGGATGAGGGCTGCGCGACGGATTAACGCGGCTTTAATTGCGCGGCCCATACGGCCGGCGCGTGCGCCAGCTCGCTCACCCGCGCTTCAAAAGGCGCGCGTCGCGAGCCGCTGCCAGCGTGCACATGCTCCGCGCAGGGAGCACATGCACGCGCGCGTGAGATGGCATCGAACCTGTCGCGTTTCCTTCTTTTTTTATTATTATTTAGCCTCCCTCCTCCTACTCCGAGTTTGTGGGAAAGCCGGCGTAGTATTGGAGAACCGTGAAGGGGGAAGCGTTGTTTAACCGTAGCTTGTTTGAACAAGGGGGCTCGATGGAGGTGCCCTCTTCGCGTCGTCTCCCCTCTCTCTCCTTTTTCTGTATTCCCCTCGTCCTTCGAACTACTCGTTAGTACTATTCTTTTTTCTTTCATCGCCGACCGTTTACGAGGCCGCGTTTCGTCAAACACTACGTCACAGGCATCGGGAGGCAGTGATTGGACCCAGAGTTTCGGAATTGTGAGTCAGCAAAAACAAGAGCATCTTTCTTTTCGAGTTTTGAATGGAAATGAAGAGTGGTGGCGATGGTGGGGAGGGGTGGGGGGGGAAGGGGCGATTGAAAGAGCTGTGGTGGGCCTCGTAGGATTAATGCCGCACTACGCTGCACGTTAGGCGGGGAATGAACCGTTTTGTTAGTCCATACACCGGTGCGCGCTTTTAGCCGTCGTTGAGCCAACAGTGTGAACGGCGGTCGCTGCAGCGTGTGGGAATCGCGTTGAATCCAAAGCGGGCCGGATCTGATATGGGCCTCCCGGGACGGGGGAGACGTGCAAGCGGTCGGGGTTAATCTCTCGTCTAGATGGTCTCGTACGAAGCTCGTGGCGGATCTATTCGCGGGTGGTTGCGAAATGTTATCCGGGATGTTCGACGGGGCGCCAGATAGCGTACCGTGGGGAGCCGTATCATTTCGTGCTGGCTCGTGTCCTCACGGTTGGGGTGATCAGTGCCGGCCTTTGCGACCAATTGTGCTCGTCCGCAAGGTTCTGTTAACTGCTGTACGCGGTAGTCAAGACGCATTTTTTTTTTGGGGGGGGTTGGAAGGCTGATGTTTACGCGAGAGAACAAATAGTTTTATATGGTATTCAACGAATACAATCAACAAACACTCGTAGCAAAAAAGAAAGAAGAAAAAGGTTAGAACGCAGGCGAGCTAGCGAAAGTTTGACACATTGAGCCAGAGACTCAAGATGTTAGACTTGAAACATGCTAAACGTGTTGCATTGCTGTACACCATTCACCCTTAACCTGAGCACTAGAAGCTCCGACTTTCCAGCGCCGAGCTCAGCTGGCTTCACGCGAGTCGCTTTGCGTGGTGCGCGTGCCTGCGCGTTCGCATTTGTGTTAGCGAGGGCAGAAAGCTCGCGCTGAAGGCGGAGCTTCTAGTCTCAGCTTAAGGGTGAACGGAGTATAATGGCTTCATTAGTGGGCGACCATAACCTGGACTGGCTAGCTAGAAACAGCGTCTCAGCTGAATCTGGGTGAAAGAAAGCACTGCCAAAGCCAGCGCACGAGCTGAGTGGAACTCAAACCGCGTGTCAAGACGCTCGCGCTCCACAGTCTTTGCAGTGCTTTCTTTCACCCAATCTCAGCTGAGACGCTGTTCTAGCAAGTCGCTCCTGGTGTCTGCGAGAAAAGAACGCGCTTAATCTCATGCCAATCTCGGGTTAAGAACGTTCTTAGGGAACACTTATAGCCAGGGATCACGATGTGCCGGACTCCGAAACTTTCCTCATAGCCTAAGTTTACTCTTTTTGTTTTGACCAGTTCACATTGTTCCTAACTCAAGTCACGTTTTCACGTCACATGGAGCCATTGACATTGTATAAGAGCTTTTAAAACGACTTCCGCTCGGAAAACATATATATAACGTTACGCCTAATTTTTTTTTATTCTACTAGATTGGTTAATATAGCTTTTGTTTCTAGGGGTGTTTAATCGTACAGAGGTCACACACCAGATTTCAGTCAAATGTTCACGAACAGAACGTAAGGGCGCAAGTGAGCTGGTGTATATCAAAAATTTTTGTGAAACACCCGAGACTGAGGTATTGACAGACGTTCTCCTTCTCTTCCTTGTCGTCGTCTGTCAATACCTCAGTCTCGGGTTTTTCACTAAAATGTTCACATTCAGACTGGTTGAATTTCAATTAGTGCTTCCTTTGCTTTGGTTCCCACTGCCACTAACACAAAAAACAACAACATATTTTTGCAATTACTTAGTTTGCGACAGAGACCGCACAGCTACATTTACTGAGCTGCACTGGGTATATTTTTCTTAGACATGGTGTAGTAAAAGGACGCACAAAAGATACTTTCGTACTCTGCAAGGTATAAAAGATACTTCTCCCAGTACAAGACATCGTCCGTTTCAGACGTCCTCCAGCTAGCATCGTTCTCCCTGTCCTAACCAAAGCAGTCGCGCCTTTGCTTTTTTGTAGGTAGGTAGTATAAAGTGGAATCGTATACTCGGCCTACTTAGCGTTGGTGGGAATGGCGATTTTTTTTTCTTTATTCGCTCGAGGCTTTGGTGTATCGGAAGGCGAGGCACGCCCATTCTTAAACCTCGGCCCCCGGTTCTGGAGAATTAGGTCCGGTGGGGAGGTGTAACGCGTTATCCCCCACGCTTGATCTCTGATCCCTAATCCCTAAAACGCGCGTCGGGATGAAGAGGGATTACGATATATCCCATACATATCGAGCTCCCTTTTCTATCAATGTTTCTTCTTACGTGGTCTCGAGCTTCTAGGGCGTCCAGTTTGTTTGTCCCTGACAGCTTGGGATTTTTTTTTTATGTAGACAATTTTCTAGTTGCCATTTCGGTTCTGGATAAAGATATTAGAAGCTCGTAGGCATTTTTTTTAAATTTTATTATGTTGGTTCGTGGTCGGATTAGAACTAGCGTGAAAGGGAATTATTTTGGGTGGGGAGATTATTCGGTGCGACGGCACAAAGAGATACTCGGTCGTTATTAATCCGTGATTTTATAAACCACCCGAGAACTTGAGTCATTGTTTTTCTTTATGGCATTCGCTCTGCTATGGTTGATCCGTTGTGTGCTATGCATTTCAAGTTAGTCTTCATTTGAGTTTTTTTGTTTGTGTGTGTGTGTGCTTTACTTGAGGTGTCTTTTAAGTACGACTTTTATTATTTCAAACCTCAATTTTGTAAACAAGTTAAGTTTTGGAAACAATATGGCCATGTTTCACATGAATTATCGCTAGTAGAGCGGAATGTTTCAAAAATATTGTATAAGATAATTATTGGGTATATTTCTTCATGCATTAGTTTCATTTTACTAAAAAGAAAATACGCACTCCCGATATTTATTTTTAATTTGTTCATAGAACTCAATAAAAGTTCATCATACGGCACAGCGTCTTAGACGCGAAGCCTGACCGAATGATAGTCAGATAATAGACAAGATTCGGACTCCATGGCTTTATCGATCAGCTTAGTGACCTCATGTATCATTAGCGGTTTCTTCGGTTTATGGTACGAGCTCCTAACGTTATGTGACGCTTTCAATTTTATGTTGCTTTAGAAAGACGCACGTGAGGGTTCGTCCGACATATAGAGTTGCTAAATATTCATAACCTGTGAGTGTATACTTATTTTCGACAGAGTTCTATTCTAATTAGCATTTTTTTTATTCTTGACTATTCTATCAAGTGATTTCTGTCTCTGGAAAACAACATAATTTATGTAGCGTACAGTTGCGAACGATATAAAAAGCCCCGGCAAGCACGTGGCTTAGAATTGTGCGACACTTTAAAAAACTTCAGTGCGTGTACTTTCCCGCACAACACTCGGAGAGCCAATCACCCCAACTTACGGAGGCAGCCTGTGTGGCCTTGCACATGCGTTTCCGAAGAAATTCACTCCCCACGAAACATGTTGAGAAAACTTGAAGGTGAATGAGTGTTTTTTTTTCTGTACATCTTGATATAGTTAACAGCAAAAAGAAAAAAAAAAAAAGAAATACAGAAGTTTCTTTTTTGGCAAGAGTCAGACTTTCCGTGACCGAAGGTAAACGAACATGAAAACGTTTAATTCTCACAGTCACCGTAATTTTGGCGCTTTCATTTTGAAGAAGGATCGTCCGAACTGACCTTTTTGGTCAGTTCGGACGGTCATGGTCGATCGCTGTGGACGCGATCGACCACATGGCTTCCCTTTTCTCGCTAGTTCGTGTGTACGATTCGTGAAACAAAAGTACGTTGCTGCCGAGACTGACTGTAGTATGAACAAAACTATATTCACCTTTCTTATTACAAGCGTTTGTCCGAACAAGGAATGAGAAACTGCCGATGCTGCAATGTGGGGAGAGTTTGATAAAAGCGTGTCCGAACTTATATGCACTCGACCTTGCAGCTTTCCGTCGGCGGAAGTGGCACGACAAGGGTCTCCATCACGGACACAAACAGCCACACTCACGACACGGATGAAACGTGGCGTCCTACATCGGGCCCTCGACGCTCACCGTCACGACCGACGTTCATTGCGTGATCGATGACGTTCCACGTCGTCTCTCGCTCGGATGATTCGTTCCGGCAGGGTGACTCTCTAGAGGCGCAATCCCGATCCCCTCGTCGGGGAGAGGAGTGAGACCGTGTCCGCCATATTGGATTCCCCGTCCCGCACCCTGCACACGCGCACACACGCACACACACGCGCACTACGGCCGCCGACGTGTTTGTTAGCGTATGCGATTACGTCGCGGATGCCGCGTGACGCAATAAATCAAAGATGGCTACGATGCGATAGAGATCGCCACCGTTGCTGTTGGGAGACGGCGTGCAGTCTGGAGCGAGAAGGGACTTCCCCTTTCTCTGTCGGCTCCGTCCTCCACCCCCGATGGAAGGGAGGGGAGGAGGACGGACTAAATAGGGCGAAGATGTCTTTGTGTCGGGGGTTGGGTTGCCAGCCCTGCTTGTTAACTTCCCGCTGCATTTAGCGTACCCGTTTGAGGAATCCTCATCTGTCCCGTCCCCATCCCTTCTCTGTTATCCGCGTTGCCAGTTAGATTTCTGTCTTTCCCTAATAGTTGTGTGCGTCTGTTCTCGTTTATATGCGCGCAATCACTTGCCCAGTGTTTCACCCGATTCTCTCGGATCTTACAAAAGCTAGGGCTAGTAACCTGTGTCGACTGGAATGAAACACACAAAAACATGACAAATAATTCACAAACCATTCATCCTTTAGGAAACTGGTCGGTTTCTTTATTGTGACACAAAATAAGTTAACAAAACAACACCGTTATCCGCAGAATATGGTACAAGTACTATATTACACAGGTCTTCAATTTATTTACGCACATTTGTGTTGGTGTGTGTGTATGTGTGTATGCTTGTGTGCTTTAATATAATATATATTTAAATTAGTTTTCCTTGTCGTTTTATCGTCCATTGCGACATGTACACAGTTGTTCGCTTCTTCTCCGTTCATTTTACTTTGCGTGTATCATTTGTTGGTTGAGATGCGCATTATCTCAAGAACGTCACTGGAACACTTTCACACCCAACCTAAGACTAGATATAAAATGAAAACGAAAAAGTGTAATTTTTACGTTGCGACTAAAGCAACCGCAACCATTTGCAGTTGAGCAATGACTAGACGCAGTTGAAAATACAAATGCTCGTGTTTGACACTGCTAAGGGAAAGTTCAAGTGTAAAAAAAAAACACACAAAGTCAAGCATGCTTATGCACATGGTTTGGAAAAATATCTGAGCCTAAAAGGTGATTCTGAACCGATTCGACAAAAAATCAAATTTTTACACACAAAATAAGAATAAATAAGAAAAAAAAAACATCTCAAATTCTTTTTTTTTCTTTCCTTCCGTTGCCTCCCACTGCCGCAAGTGGTAAAATGTACGAGCACTCCCGAAAAACGAGTGCTCGTACGTTTTACCCTCATTTCAGCGTGGCACCGTTCGGCTCTGTCGGTGAAAACAACCCCGTCTTTTTCGTTTGTATAGATCCCATCGAGACGCGCAAACACAAACAGCTTTGTAGACAATCGGACACTGAAACCACTAGACAGCTCTCGAACAATCAGTTTGGGGACCAGTTCGCTTTGATCGACATCGTTCGAAGAGAACAAACACCAGAGACGCCGTGCACGCTCACTCGACGTCGCGGCGCAATATTAACAACCCTTGGATCAGTGGCGCTTTGAATTTCCCTATGTACAAGACTCATGCAGTGGCAGGGTACGTCATCGGGCGTCACTACTGGGCCCTCCGAAATTACTCGAAACACGCAGGAACACCGAGGGCAGATGGTGCCTTTTGAGAGACGTGTCGACTGGCACACGAAGAGCGGACCGGCATCCAAGTGCCGTTACAGTTCTTGTCGATGTCGCATTGATCACAGCACAACAAGAGTCCACAGTCGGAGGTTTTCGTCCGATGACACACCGAGGCTGGTTGTGGCACCTATAAACTGTTTCGCGTTCTTCCTTTTCTCCGGACTCCCCGCCCGACATTCGACGATCGGGAAGAGGCTATTTTGACCACCTGGCGAGGCTTCGTAAGAAATCGGCCTCCAAATAAAAATGCGCCGGGACTGGATAAAACAGGAATAATCGGACGATCGTAATACCAGACTCGAAAATTGGCTCTTCAGCACATTACTAGAAAAATAAACGAAAAAAAAAGAAAGGTCGGGCGAACATGAGCCAAACGAATGAATTCGCAATCTGAGACAAAGATGCAGCGCCCGATGTTCACAAACGCAGTGATCGCCGCTCATAAAACAAACGAACTTAGGCGCACTGTCGGTTGTGCTTAAAGAAATAACGTGTCCGCTTCGTGTTGATGCCGGGGTTAACCTTCGACGTCCGTAAGGCGGTCCTTACCCCGACATTTGTAAACCTCGTCAGAACGCGCATTGTGTACGCTCCCTACCTAATCGTTCGGCGCATTCCCATGGGAAGCGCGTTTAAGGATCCGGTCCTTTCTCTCTCGGGGCGTTTGGAAGCGGTGCTGGCGTCCCCCGGGCCACCGTCGTCGCAGGACGACGCCATAGCACGACAAGAACGTTACCTCAAGCACTAGGGTTACCCGGTGTTCCTCTCCGTGCGACCGCCGGGACGACGGTGACCTCTCTCGGGGACGACCTCGCGAGCCGAGGATCCTGACTGGCACGACTCTTTGGTTCTACCGGGAAGGGCACCTCCGGAAACGCCTTGTCTTTGGCGAGAGTGGCGACAACTGCCCACGTACCGCCATCCTTGTGCCTCCATCTTAGGACTCCGACGGGTGGTCGCCCTTAAGTCAAACCGTTAGGGTGACTCCTCCTTTGAGACGGCTTTCGTCAGTGTTTTTTGACCACAGTGCTTCGCAGCTGAGAGAAATTTCGGAGGATTCATATAGCCTGTGAAACCAATTCCCAAATATTTAAAAGAGTTAAACGACGCAGTTAACATTTCGCACCTTTTTGTTTCTTTATTTAATTTGGACCATTCGTATTTCACGACGTTAACGCAGTCGTGTTCTAGTTATGTGAAAACGGCTGTCGCACGCCGCAGGGGTACTGGTTGTTGACTAATATACAAATCATTATTACGGTGAGAGACCTAAGGCAATTTGGGCTTCGTTTTCTTTTTTTGTTTTGTTTCTGATCAGGTGCGGAAGGGCTGACGGTGCGGAAGAATTTGAAGTCGCTCTCGCGCCAGACAAAACAGGAGCCCGTGGGAGGGATTCTGCAGCGTCAAACTCGTCGATGGACGCTGTTCTTGGTTTGCCCGGTCGTTGTCAGTACTGCGGGAACGCCAGCTGCAGGTTCTCGAAGAGATACGCAAGCCTGCCTGACGGGCGGGGACGCCTTTGGCGGGGACGCTTTTACGGGGGTAAACCTGACCTATGTCGCTCCTCGACTGTAAGCTGCTTTAATATTGTCACTCGGTTTATATTGTTTTTCTTTAAATCTCTTGTGGTTTTCATTCAGACATTTATTGTAACTTTGCTTTTTTGTTTTTGGTTTACAGACCTCGAACTAAATTGTTGTTAATTTATTGCGCTAATTTTATTCTGCTCGCATTTTTTTTGACGGTCATTTTTGTGTACTTTAAGGAGACTTCGACGTCTAGAAACGCGGGGGCAAGTGTTTGAAAGACAACAACGGGATAAACTGTGTTTCCTCTTAGTCCAGAGAGAAATAATGTCTTTGGCCACTTCGCGGTCGCGCAGAGCGCCGCAAACGGACGGTTTCTAAAGCGATCAAATCGCAGCGCCTCGCGCCCCGCAAAACGGGTATGGCGCCCCGCAGGTTCGAAACGACAGTCTCCGATAGGTCAAACCGCTAACCCTGTCACCGGAACTCCTGAAACGCAAAGTGCATATCCGTCGCGCGGGGTGCAAGCTTCGCAACAATCCATCTATAACCGGCACCGAAGGGAGGTTGACGTCCGGAGTGAACGCCGAGTTAAAACCTCCCGTCCTCTCGGACGACGTCGGCTGCCCCGTTTCGTGTACCCCGTGACTAGAACAAGCGTCCCCGCCGTCGCCGCGTGCAGGCCTCCCGTGTTGTGCGTCCTTCCATAGATTCCCGTAGAACTCTATAGAAAAATAAAGAGCGCGCCGCGCGGCGGCATCTTGCGGAGCGCTCGGCCGAGCGCCGAAACGGCGCGTGAGTCCGAGGCGCGCGAGCGCCGGCGTCGAGGCCGGCGCGCGGGGCTCGCCTCCCCTCCGAGGGCCTACCTCGGGAGTCACGCGTAGTGCGGGTACGAGCCGATGTGTCCCGGGTGGGGCATGGAGTGGTGCGACGAAGCGTACAGGTTGTTGGGAGACGTCCAGTACGGACTCGGCGACGGGAACAGCGATCCCGTCGTGGAGGGGAAGTTGAGCTTGGGGCTGGTGTGGTAGCCGAACAAGTCGCTCGCCGACGACTGGTGGTGGTGGTACTTGTAGGCGGCCGGGTCGGCGGCCGCGGCCGCAGCGGCGGCGGCCGACGGCGGCTGCGTGGCCTGCGCCAGGCCCTGGAAGTCGAAGCGGTACGCGTACCGTTTGCCGTGCACCTTGGTCATGATGTTCTTGTCGTAGTAGTATCGGAGCGCCCTGCTAAGCTTGTCGTAGTTCATGTTGGGCTTGCTCTTGCGCTCGCCCCAGCGGCGCGCCACCTCGTCCGGGTCGGTGAGCTTGAACTCGCCGTTGGTGCCTTCCCAGGTGATGCAGCTGGCGTTGCTGCTGTCCGACAGCAGCTCGAGGAGGAACTGCCACAGCTGGATCTGGCCGCTGCCTGCGCCACGCCGCCGCCGAGAAAACCCGTGTCATACCCTTGAACTCCGATAGCTTACTTAGCCTCTAACCTGCATACGTTAGTCGTTGGTCTTTGCAAATGAATTTTCAAGAGCCGTGTCATAATGTGTGTCAAGAATTTTGCCTGCCAGCATAAATCTTCATACGCGCACTTGCTCTCACACACGAATAACCAGGATCGAGAGTATTCTGGTGCAGGCGAGATCATGGGAAATAACCAATGGCGCCTTTATTTGTGGTAGTGGCGGTGAAACACGCAGATATGAGGGGATTTATAATTCTTCGCTCTTTCTGTTGCATCGATTTCAGCGTAATTCCAGGAAGCTCTGTATAGTTTATATAATGAGATCTCTTGTTGTAAAAATCAAGTACAATGTTTGAAAGCTGCAATTTGGTTCAATGTACTACAAGAGCATGCTTAGGTTTTCATTTTACCAACAAAGACTGGAAGTTAGCGATGCATGAACTCACCTGAACTGGCCAAGCGGCTACTCGTTGGTCCAAACACCTGGTAGGGGTCTGTAAAAGAACGGGAACTTATCAGTGCTATCAAGAAGGAGGCGGCAACATATAAAGAACTGCGTAGAAACTTTGCCCAAATTTTACTTCACAGCAATACTACCCCAGCCTTGGATGACATTGCCTGCAGTCGGAAGCCGGCTACATTCTTGATCTATAACCTTTAGTTTATAGGCAAAGCTGCCGGGCGGCCGTAAAGTTTCCTCGCCTTTTTTTTTTTGTACTACAATCAGAAAGTACGCGAAGCATAAAACACTTCAATAACTAGAGCAGGACGTTTGCGTCATGGCGAGTCCCATAAGTATTCTCCGCTCCAAAATCTATATTTCGTTTCATCTTAGGTCCTGACGCAGCCAACGCTACGAGCCGTTGGGACCAATCAAATCACGTCAAAAGTGCAGCGTCATGTTTATGTACGTGTTCAATAATCGCTAAACCAATCCTGTACAGGGAAGGCCCATTGACTTGCTATTTTAGTATCTCTGTTCATGCCCCCCCCCCCCTTTATGTGTTTGTGCCTTCCACACTGCACTCAGACGTGCAATAAAACGGAATGCAGTTCGATCTGGATTGCTAAACATCAGTTGCGTAGGCAGGGGGTTGGTTTGAAGGGGTAAACCCCTCTCTGCCCCTCCCCTTCCCCTTCCCCTCCCCCCCCCTCAAGAAATTATAACTTTTTTATTTTTTATTTTTAGTAAAGGAAGAGAAACATTGAATGTCGGCCGAATTGTTCAAGCCAACCGGGGGTTTGGGGACGGCCGTGTCCGTACGCGTGAATTGTACAGTACATCCAATACGTATACACGCGAAAATGAGACAACCCCCACCCCCTCTCCCGAAAATATTTCCTGCTGTGTAGTAGCAAACGCGGCGCGCGCTCCGTGAGGCCTTCGTAGCGGATGCCGCTGTGTTGGGCTGGTGCAGTCTCTCCCAGCAGTAGCGCTAGAGAGATCGGGCGTCGGCTACTTGCTCTTGGTTCTATCACGTGATGTTTTTATAACAGCACACCATTTTATCACAATCTGCATTCGTCAGACTGAGCGAAAGAGGGTTTCAGATGCTTAGAAGGCGTCATACGGTGGCGATGTGTTTCTTGGTGTTCAACGCGACACAAGTGGCAAATTTGAAAACACTACATGGCTATGCCGCTACAACAAAGATAAACTACACATAGGCGAATGCTTGGTCAGCTCAGTCTCCACCCGAATGTAGCTCTAGCGGCTCGGATCAGAAGCCAACTTACAGAACTAGGCGTGAGGCGTGATATGAGTTATGAGTAATGTCCGGAAAGTTTAAATGAAAGAATTACCCATTCCTAATAGCAGAGGCTATTCACGTCCGTGCATTCGCATGCTCCGTTTGCTGCATCCTCTTCTGACTTTACAGTCCGATGGAGATTCAGGGTTTGGTGATGGGTAGTTAATTATTGAGGAGAGAAAAACACGGTTGTATTTCTCTTCAGTTTACTTCTACCCGATAAATAAAACCTACTGACCCAACAATATAATTTTAGTGTCATGTCCTTTACTCGCGGACTGGCGGACTGGCTTGCAAGTTGGAGACGGAAATTCAAGCTATGCCTGGTTTCCTTAGCTACCCACTTTTCATATATGTGGAAGTTGTTCAAGGCTTGTGTTCTTTAATTCTTGGTATTCTACTGATCTGTAGTCGTTAACTCCCCATGAAAATACCTCCTTCCTTGTTCTGCCACAACAAAAAAAAAAAAATGCAACAAGGAATTTTTGTACATGCTTTGACATAATTGTACCATGACAAGGTGGAGAATAAAACGCAAGATGATTTAAATCATAATTGAAATTATGATTTAATTAGCATTGATTTCGCTATAATGATTTAAATCTTATCGGTTTGGTTATTAATATTTTAATCGCAACGATTTGACTCTAACGATTTAAATAAAATAATTTTACCCTAAAATAATACTCAAAATATTTTCTATTTACCGTTTATTATTGTTTGTCTCCCATGGGCATTTATTTAATAATTAGGCAAATAACGATCAAGCAGGGAGGATTTATATCAGACAGACATAAAACAAAACAGATCTAGTAATAAAAAGTCACTTGAAACTTCTAGCTTAAGTGATATAAATATCTTGTAAGTTTGATTTAAGTTAAATAAATCTGGTTTATACCAAACAAATTTAATTTTTAATACTTATTTTTTACTTTATTTTTTACCCTGACTACAAATAACACTTATGTAAACTTGGAAATGAATCCTGCTAAGAACACGATCAAATAAACGAGGGACAAAAGTTTTGCCAATTTAACTTTCCAACGACCCAAGAAAATGGCTCAATTCTACATGAAGATAATAGTGAGCTAAGAAGCAATGCCTCGCATGCACTACTAAGAATAACTAGCTTGAAAACATATACATTGAGAGCTGCACCCGACTTTATACATCCAAAAACCGAAGCAAGTGAGAAAAATATTACGTCAGGCAAGCACAATACTGATACAAAAAAAAACAACAACAAAGAAGATTAAATGGAAGCCTTCAGGAAAATAATACAATTAATTACACAGCACAGAAAGACATGGTACAATTACAAAAGTATAAATCTGAAACTACTGAAACTACTGAAAGTAACGTATTCTTCTGATGACAAAACTGGGACTGAGCTTCAGGTATTTTGCCGCGTCACGGTTTTGTACTCTGGCGCGATTGAACGACTTAACGAAAAAATGCAGCCTTGTATAACATGAAAAAACCACAAACTTCAGCACTTGGTTCTTTTTAGTGATCAGTACATATCCAATCTTTCGGGCAAGCGGCGTCCGCCAACAGCACCCCGATGGCTGCGAACACGAGAAGAAGCAACCGATGCAGCCGTTTTCTCCTCCAGTTGTCGACCGAAGCGCCACATGCGGCCGTCCGCTTTTTTCGGCACAGCGCCTCCCATTGGCGCTTGCATCGCTTTTTCGGCACAGCGCCTCCCATTGGTGCTGGAATCGCTTTTTCCACTACTCTCTCTTCTATAAAACTGTACCACTGTGAACATGACCTTTCATGCTTTCACTGATATTTAACCGCGTTCGATGTTGAACGCGGGAGAGGATTGGTTTGAAGCATGGTGTAAGATACACATAAATGCGGACACCGCGCGCGTCGAAGCTTCCAGATAAAGTCCTCTCCTCGCCTTGGTTGCTAGCGGTGCCACCAGATGGCTCCTCGATATGCGGCTAATTAGGGTGGCTCGATGCTAGCGCCACTTCTAGGGTGGAGACACCCATTGACCCCGCTAATCGGGTCGATCAGACAAAGTCACATCGGGTTCTATTTCTTTGGAACGTGTGGATGTAATTCGTGGGTGGAAAAGTTGTGTTTTTAGCGTAATTTGGACTAGATTGACTCAAGACAGCAACGACAGGAAAGTGTGATCCAATATGGCGGCTGTCCCCACCCTGGACGTGGCGCTGGCATGTAGGCACTACGACTAATGGTAGCATGTCGCGGGCCCGGTTTCCCGTGCTTCTTTATGGAAGACATGATTGTTTGCGAAATCGTTTTTGGGTGTGCCGTGTCATGTAAAACTTGAAACTTTCGCCACGTGTGTTGCTTAAAAGGGCACTGACACATCAAAATCATATTTTTTTTTATTGTCCGAAACGATTCAAAACGATGCCGGGACATTACACTCAAAACTCGAAACTTGGGAATGCAATATTTTTGAAGTAAAAAATCAATTTCCAAATGCCGAATTCGAAGTTCCCGTGCGATTCGCGCCGGTGCGTTGCTGTCAAATATTGCGGAGTCCTGAGAGTCGACTTTTTTCACGATTCCGTGCTGTTGCCACCGTGACCCGAAGCGAGGAGGAAAGGAGCGGGAGATTAGGGCGCCGGCGGACCGAGAAAAACCGGTTTTATTCCGTGCGAGCGGTGCCGCCTGCCCAGGCGGAATGTTTTCCGAGGTATATATACAATTCCAGAAGGCGACATCACACCGGACTCCGATTTTTGGTATTTCAAAAAGAAGAGCCATAGTGCGTTCGCAATTGCGTTAAAAAACTGTTTTATGATTTCCGTTATTAAATGTTATAAAAATGTGGCCTACAAAGCTTCTAAATTTTATGATTTTTGACGTCACGAATCAAAAGAAGCGAGGAGGCGAGAAGCGGGAGAGGAAAGCACCAAAAATTAAAAAGCACGCGCGCGCGCAAAATTTTTTTTTTTTGCGATGCGGTTTTTTTTTTGCGTGGGTATGACTACATTTTGCATCGTTTTAGACAATAAAAAAAGCGACCCTTGGGGTGTCAGTGCTCCTTTAAACAGTGCTTCGTCATCGACTCTAGTGTCGTGCCTCAACGGCGAAAACAACGTTTTGTGAACGCGTTGAAGCGGAGAAAGTTTTGGTGCGGTGTTCAATCCAGCGTCCGTCGAGGCCACGGTGTTCGAGGCCTGAGCAGACGCGCCGAGCGGAATGCGCATGCGCAGGATGCCGTGGGAATGATACACATTTGGACATGGATATTTTGCCGGCAGCCGGCTCAACAACCCGGGAAATAAATTGCCGGCAGTTCTCCCCTGTGTGCTGGCTTTATGCACAACGCGGAGAGCTCATGCCATTTGGGTCACCCTTTGGCGCGTGTATTACTGTGGAGCGTGTTAACCCCCCCCCCTCCGCCGCCTGTGTGCGGCTACCAATTACAAAAATATCAATCCATTTGGCCCCCCCCGAACATGCCGCTTCGCGGCGACCCGCCGGCGGCCCAAGCCCCGCTGTCCCCCCTCGCACCTCCGGAAAGGGAGTCCCATACCATTCAGTACAGCGACGTTTCGTAAAGAACATTTTTTTCTAGTGATAATTAAAAAAAAATGTAAATATCGCCAAATATCTGACAAAAAAAAATAGTGTGCCTACTCTCTGGATCGAAACTGGGTTCGCTGCGTGTGAAGCCGACACCTTTCCACTAAGCTACGCTACAGCTTCGAGTGCTTGTTTTGAGATTTCGTTTTATACGAGACCCAACAAGTTTCGCGTCGTACGTATAGCCAATTCCGGTCGAGGTGCACGACGTCGTGCGTATAGCTCTACTCGTTAGGAAATGCCACAGTGAGTGCCTAGAAAGTTTTAGGAGAGTTGGACGTTCCTTGATGGCAGCCAGCCAATGAGAGTACACTACCGGCAATATCGTTCCCCAACTCCTTTGCCGGCTGCCGGCAAAATATCCACTTCCTACCCTTTCTTGTTTTTGTTTGCTTCTTTTTCCTCCTTTGTGCCGTCTGGACGGCCAAGACGCTGTCGCCTGCGGCTCCTCGGACGCTCGCCAATAGTACTTTATCTGGTCGATCACGTCGCAGGGTTCGTCGTGCTCTGTGTCATCATCTATATGTATCTTACACCGTTGTTTTAGAGTGAGCAGTCTCAAGTGTGAGTCTGACTTCACTCGCCGACCGGACCGAATGTTCGACTGCAAGATTAATCGGTTAGGTTCGTGGTTCGAGTTCCACCTTCATCGGGAGTCTGCCTCTCCGCGCTGCTGTCCATCATGCGTCATCCGACACCACTGCGGCTTGGTGGCGAATTCTCGAGGACGGTGCTGTGCATCGATTCGGTCCAGCGGCGCTACGAGCGGACAGTTGCAATCAGCGCGGGTGAGCTCGCTAGTCGAGTGTTAGCAGAAAACTTGAGGCAAGGGCGGTTAGCCGCGGAAGAGGAAGGCGTTCTGCCCGCTGCTGGGCGACGGGAGGCTGACACCCCGAGAAGTTCTCGGCTAAAAGGATGCGCAAATAGAAGGACGGGACCAAGAAGAGGAAAGAGCGGCTGTTCTTGCTCTGTCCGGCGAGGCCGCCGGCTCGCTGCAAAACCGGAAGCGGAAATGATCACGGTGCTTCTCGAGGCCAAGGGGGGATCTTCCGCCGTCTTCCTTTCACTTTTCTTTTTCTTTGCACCGTTTTTGTTCCTTTCCTCACTTCGTTTTTTTTCCATCTTTTTCGCATTGCACTTTGGTTTTATTATCATTAGACATAGGTGTCATTGAGTAGTTAGGATATTTATGAAGGGTACACATAGATTGTGCGTCGTTACATCGGCTTCTCGTTGATATTTACCGCTTGGGTAAGAAAAAAAAGTTAGGTAGGGCGTGAACGAAATTGGTGGAGTCTAAGAACGTTTTTGACGAGAACGCAAACACTGACTTTATTTGCTGTCGAACTGTGCACAGCCAAGCCGTGCGTACGGCGTTACCAAATATGTCTTGGCATGAATGGTAGGTAACTCATATCATTTGGTCCGAGAGGTGCAGACCAGATCTTACAATTTATTCGGGATACATTTGAAACTAAAAATAGCAACAAAAAAGCACATCAAACTTCTTCCGATTAACTTTCTTTTTTGTACGTTGAAGTTTTGACGAACTCAATTTTTAGAATCAGGCCGACCGAACAAACTTGCGTGAGGATAAACGAATAGGACCAAAGCTATTTCCCTGCAACATGTGAAGCTTTGAATTCAGAATAAAAACAAAACATGATATAAAAAAAGAAGTTTGCCTACTACAAATAACGCATTATCCTCCAGGTAAAAAAAACAAAAAAACGCAGCGAAGAGCATATGCAACTATAGAGATTGGATCTTTAGGTCGTGTTCAGCTGCTTTCTCGATTTGCTCCACGAAACCCGTTGCGTCCATTCGTTTTTTTTCTTTAGGATTAAGCAGATGGGAACGTAGCATATCGTTGAATGCTCTCGAGCATGAACATCGCTGTCGAAAAGGATTTTCGAAATTCGGATCCCAAGAGAATTCTCTATCTCAACATCTACATTTCGCGGTACGTCTGTTTGTCGTATTTCTTGTCTTCCAAAAGTTAGGCGAAGGTTTATACTTCTTTCGTAACAGAAAAACAAAAAAAAAAATCTTAGTGAGAAAAAAAAAGTTACGCTAAGAAATATTTATTGTAGGAAAGTTAGTTCAGACAGCGAGATTTTCCCTTTGAGAACTCGGACCCCGATTTTGTTCGCATTCTAAACGACTTTCCGTGTAAGACTGCCGCTCGACGCTACACATTGTTAGTTTTTCTTTTTTCGGGGTACATCTCGTTTTGTATGCGTAGTACTTGCGCGCGGTGAGAGTAGAGAAAAAAAAAAGAAAAAAGAAAGAGGAATATGGGGAAAGAGTAGCGAGGGTGAAGGATCGGACAGCCCGAGCGTTTGAAACGGCTCTGGTAGGAAAAGTCACGAACCTCGTATCCATATTTCGATTTTTTTTCTTCTTCTTTGTACAACCTCGCTTCGCTGTCGAATGCAGTTGATAGTGGGACGACGGATCAGAAACTCATAATGCGACAGTCGTGTTGGATAGAGCTGGGGAGCAAAGAGCCAGGACGGACTTCCCATGACTGCGCAAACCGGGAACGCTCGCGTTCGACGCAAAAGAAATCGAATGACGAACGGCTTTTGACCTCTCGAGCAATATTCAATTCCGACTATTATTATTTGTTCATCCGCTTGCCTTCGCTTTTTTTATTTTCCTTTTTGCGGCGTGCGCTGCGTGCTTTTTGAAATATAGATTGCTTATGTTTAGGCCCGCTCGAGTTTGTTATGTCTCAGGCCGTACACATTTGTGGGTCAGTACGCATTTTGTTCCGTGTAATTGATTGTCTGCGCGTGCGTGCTTGTATGCATCTTTGTGTTCCCTGGTTTTCTGCGCGTCTGCACAGTTTCGCGTGTTCGCGAGTGTAAGCGCTCGCGCGTGAACACGTCTATACGAGTGTTTGTATTGATTTCGTTTTATGCAGTTGTGTTAACATGATTATCATACTACTGCCGAATGCCCAATACGTCACATTCTGAACGTGGTATGAGCTGCAAAAATTATATCGCAACTTAAGATGAGCCGCTGAGAATCACACAAAGAACGAAATCCCTAGTAAAAAAAAAGTATAACAGAAAAAATAACTGATTTAATTTATTATACATTGAAAGCGCCTTCGGCGACAGTACCATAAATATAAAATAATAAATTGAAAAAAAAATTAATAAGAATTTGCCGCACACAATGACGGCGTTGTGAAGCCACCACCATGAAAGTTAATAAGGCCCTAAAACCACACCCGCACCCATATACTGCCGCATAAACAAAAACAAAGACGCACTAACTACAAAAAAAAAGGCACGAGCCGAAAACTGGAGCAAAAAGGCACACCGTAACCACGTTGACCGTTCGGGTCAGGTGTGCGAAAGGCGCGGAAATGTCGAGATCGCTGTATATCACGTCACCATATCTTCCTCCCTCTGTGTGCTCCAGGAAGTATAGGATTCAGTGCTATTTAAAAACTACATTTATGACTACTTGGTGCATCAATAAAAGAAAAAGAAATGGAGGCCAAATAAAGACGAGTGAAGTATTTTTGTTTTCTATTAGATACAGAACCATTCAGTTTCCCTTTAAAGGGGCCGTGCAACAATATTCGCTTGGAATGTTTTTTCACTTTACACGAGTTTACTGGCGCAATTGGGACCCAAGTATACAGGTTTGCAAGGCCGGTCTCAGGGCGCCGCCATCTTGCTCAGTTGGGATGCGCTTGGGTGCGGCCATAATCTGATTACAACGCCTTAGCAAGGCTTCGTAATCGCATTATGACGCGTCCAAGCGCACTCCAACCGAGCAAGATGGCAGCGCCCTGAAGCGGGGACTTGCAAACGTGTATACTTGCACCCAACGACATTGACCAAGAAACCTCTTTGTCGCGGTGAAATTTCAAGGATAAAAGCGAGCGTTTGCTTTGAATCTCTCCTTCGCAAAACTTGATGACGTAGCCTGGGGGGCGCAGTATCCCCCAGTGACGGTATTAGAATGCGGCTCATAGATTGGACCCGAGAATTGCGTGAGCACTCGATTTGGGCTCGCGATAATCAATAGCTCGACAAGCATTCGGGTAGTGGCCCGTGTCCAATCCCTGCAATGATGACAATAGCCGAACCATAACAATATCTGGAACTCAGCGCGTGTCCTGTGCTTTGCCAACCCCAGCGCGTGGCTGTGATCAACATCGGCGGCATTTAATCGCCTCCAGATCACGTGGCCGCTTGTTCTGGCTGTGAATTGAGGAGTGAGCGCTGCTCGTGTTTTTTTAATTTTTGTTCTGCGACTTCTACTGCGTGTGGTGAAAAAGGAACGCGTGTTTCATAGGTCATTTACGCCATGGATTCGTTCTAAGCGGTATTTGCGCAAAGTACAAAAATTGTTGCATCGCTCCTTTAAATATTATGGCTGTATTGAGTTTTCGTTGACCGTTTTCAACCCTACACTATAATATCCGCAGCAAAGACGGAATTACTGCGCATGCGCGCCGCTAGCCTTGTTTGCAGAAATTCAGATTTTGTAGGGGTTTGTGGGGAGCGTTGCGGGACTGGGGAAATCATCTACGAAGTCTCAGACGTGGCTGGAAACGCAGGGCCATAGTGCCCCTGTAAAGCGTGCACCACCACACGTAGAGGCTCGATGCGGTAAAACTAACCGCACAAAACATCCCAGAGGTTCAGTGAGGTTTGTAGTACGCTCTGTTGCGTTTCTTTTCAGACAACAAAATTTTCTTTAGGAATTAGGGACAAGTATATAGCGCAATGTATATAAGTTCTATTTATATAGCTGAAGTTGAGGGTCTAGCGCGATTTAGCCGGGTTGCTTGCGAGGTATCGAGAGGATGCGGATATCCCGAAGGAAAGTGAGGCAAACATAAACGGATGAATATTTATTCTAGAAGATTACTACGTTAACCGACTGATGAAAACCTGAGTTGTTTTCTGGGCTGATATTTACAGTTGAAGAGACCTTCACGTGTGGAGACAATAAAATTCTTTCGCCATTATGCTGAATTTGGTTTCTCCTCGTGATTACCCGCGTTCAAAGAAGCAGAGCCGTTTCATGACATTCACGATGGCAGGCTAATAACGTTTTGTTATGGTACCGATGGAAGTTACGGCTCAATTTCAACATGCTTGAACGGTCCTCGATTTGAAGATAGCAGCGACGCAACATGGCGTGATCCTGAGGCTCTAGTCATCTTGTAACCTATTGTGGCAGTAGTGTTCTTATCAGGAGCAGTCACCAGAGTGTGAAGTAAAACTACATACTGGAATAAAGATTTCAAACTGACAAAAATGAGAGGGAACAAATATGGACAAAAAAAACACACACACACAAGGCGGCTGCGTTGGACGGGAGCGTTATCCACAGTAGAAAGGAGCGCGGCTAAGCAGCGCTTCCCTTAAAAACAACAGCGCCAATATGTCCGCTATAGACGCGTCTAAAGAAACCGGAGCAACGCCGGTAACGCCAACAAAGAGCGCTGCAACTTGAAGCGCTCTCGCGACTGCTCCTCCGGAAGTTAAATAGAGGGCGCCCGCTTCGCAGCGAGCGAGGCTGGCAGCACGGGCCGCTGCGCCAGCGTTGCTCGCCTCGAAATTGACCAATCACGCTCGATATTGGCGGTCCCGACGGAGACGAGGCTGCAGCACTGCTCCGGCGACGCGCTCGCAAGGGGGAGTGGAATGCGCCGGGATAAGCGGGAGAGAAAGTGCGAGAAGAAGTCTGCTTGCACAGTGGGGAAAGCCGCCGCACAGCGCCAGCCCGAGCCGAGGCCCCAAACGAACGCACGGCTGCAGTTGGCGACACTTTTGAAAGTGCGCGTCGGTCTGCTAGCGTGCGAAAGAGGGAGTGCGAGTTTGATGTGGCCGGAGGGGAGGAGAGAACTGATTACAAGTGAAACTTTTTTATGCTTTTATTTTTATAGAGGCATAGCACCCCTCCCCATTTTTCTACGCGCTTCCTCCTCCCTTTCTTTCTCGACTTCCTGTCCCGAGGAGATTTCTTTTTGCCTCTATTCGTTGGCAGCTTTCGAGCGCCCTTCTCCAGCGTCTATATATTTTGTTGTTGTTTTGTTTGTTCGCTTCTAGTTCGAAAGCTTCAAAAGTCCTCCCCCTACGGCGTCGCCAATTCCTGGGCGGTGGTTTACACAGCCGCCGCGTCTCTGCTCTTCGAGGGTAGGTAGACTTGGCGTGCGGGCGAGGCACGTAGTTGACTAGCGTGGAAGACGAACGGGCTTTCACTGGCGCGTCCGCGCCCACGGCCTGGCTCGAGAGCGACGCGTCGATGAGAAAAATAAGAGTGAAATACGGGCCACTGCGCCACCGAGTAGAAAACGTCTTTCGCTCTTCTTTTCGGTCCTTCCACTCTACCTGGACAAACACGCGGGGTTTTAAGGGAACGAAGTGCGCTCGTTTGGTTGGATTGCAAAAGGGAGTTTCGCAGAGGCGGAGCGGAGCGCAGCGCAAAGTTCGGTAAAGCGGCCCTGTGGCAACTGCCAATCTCATCTCTACTTTGTCTGGCAACGTTTTGGCCAGAGGAGTTTTGCTGTATTGGAAGGGTACGAGAAGTCTTGTAAGTGTTTGTTTGGGCACCATTTCGGCACTCTGTGGTAATGCTGAGGTGGTTAGAAGACTACCAAATTGGTAACTGTCGAAACATTCATATGCGCGGCTTAGTTTTGCATTTTCCTTCTTGTAATGTATTACGTGTTTGCAAATTAAGTGAACAGACAAATGCGCACACTTTCAGTAGTTGTAATCTTAAGAAAAAATGTTTCTCTGGCAGAAAGTGAAAAAAACAACAACAATAACAGATAAGTTTATGATTTATCGCGTTTATTTTTTATTTCCAGCTTTCGTAATCAAAGTTTTGTAAATAGCACATAAATGCCAGTTCAAATACTCACGATCTCTCTGAATCAAAGTTTATGCAACAACGTTTTTTATTTTTATTATCCTGCTCTATTATGTGTGTTTGCAACAAAAAGAGGACGGATGAGCTTTCTACGCCAACTATGAGCAAATCGCCAGAAAATTCTGTGGACAATCTACAGTAGTAAACTATTTATTTCAAATTAAAAAAAAACCATAAAAAGCTCGATCAGTACAACAGAAGGACAGAACAACACGAGTCTCCAAGAAGATTCATGTTGTCCTGCTCTTGTTTCCCCACGCTCCAGGGTTAAAAATTGTGAGACTGGCGCACGTTTTACAAAACCACGCAAAGATTTCACTTTTAAGTGTTGTCTGAAGAAAGAACTTCTGGCCAGTTATAATTATGGAAATTGAAATGTGATATTTTTTTTACCGCACGGTGCGAGTGCGAGTCGTAAGATAAATAAAATCAAATATTCAATATTACTGAACTAAAATGTGTTCACACAAACATGTTTTATTTATTTACATCAAATTTATTTTTCTTTAAATCAGATTTGTTTCAAATCAAATTGATATTAGTTTAATTACTTCATCTTCAAAATGGTACCTTTTGTCATTGATATTTTTTTACACGAGGAAGATGGATTGTGTAATGTTCCAAATCTCTAAAAACAGCGTGGATGACGGAAGTCACTTTAAATGTAATTATGCCGTAGTGTCAGTTTAATTAAGGGTTTTCTATTATTAATGTAAATTCCTCCAACGTCTTTCTGGAGCTGAAGCAGATCTATTTTTTGACTTAGTAAAAAACCTTCTTATTTGCTATAATACATCAACAAATCTAAACATGAGCCAAACAGCCTCTAACCATTTTTCACCCCTTCTCTTGGAAGGTCCCAGCCAAAATGTTTTCTGCCAGGTTCCAGCACACTGCGCCACTTTGACCATAGCGTGTGCGGTGTGCTCCAGACAAAGTGTGATCAGTCTCTTGGCCGCAACAGAAGTGCAAAGCAACAAAAGAAACTCTTCAACAATGAATTGTGGCCTTTGAACTTGAATACAGTTTGCAAGTCACCTTTTAAAACTTAATTTCTTTTATTTTTAAGTGCGCAAGGTCGTGCTTTCATAAAACAGGTGGGACGATTATGTACGACAAAATGATTATGCTAGCCGATGTAAGATCTACGAATCTAGATGGCGCCTATAAGTTTTGTCTGCATACTTCTGAAAGTTGTCACCAAGTATTCTTTGGAAACGTTGTTTATTTACATGAGAGGTGATTCACTCTTCTCTTGGCTAGACATCTAGTCGCCGAAGATTCGCGGCTCCAGTAAAATCAACGCGACGCGTAGCGGCAGCGTCGAGCTAGAAGCTCTAAGGGTTATTTTGCTACGACCGTGTAATTTTGCTGCTTGGTTCTCGTCGACAAGATAGGTTTACGCGCTTACTACTTAAGATCAACTAAACAACCACTGTTCAGCGATGCCACATCGTAATAAAGGATGAAAAAGGATATCAAAATATCTTAATGGTGAGCAATATCCTTCATCCGCAAGATGAAAAGCAATAGATCGCAGCACAATTCTCCATCCAAACTCGTAGTTAAAGCCACCAACTTTAGTACATTTATAAAGTAAAGATTGCTGCAAAAGTTTCCCAAGCAAAAAAGAAACATAATTATTTTGTATAAACAGTCCGCCTTTTATTTGGATGTCAAATATAATATCATAACCCTATCCATTTAAAAATCAGCCGACTGGAATATCATTAGAAAGGTTGTCAAATTTGATTATGATGGCGTGCTGATAGGCGTGCAAGCCCATACTCACGCCTGCCATATACTAATTTACACGAAGACCTAGTTTTTGCGCATCACCAATAAATCGGTCGTGGTAATAGTCGACAAAACGTCAACATTGCACAAACAATATTCACTCTCCTCTCCGATTCAGCATTAGCTTAAATTCGCACAAACGTGTATCCATGTTTTAGCTCCTTATTACATTCTTTGTAGGTTGCCTATCAATAAAATTTTTGGAAATATGATAGACGCACCCCAATCTTAAGAATTCTATTCCCCGCCTTTGTCGATATTTCTAGCCAAAGTCTATAGTCGGATCAGTGTCTTGACCACGGTGGAAGCCCTCTACTCCGTCCACTTGACGAAGTTCGAAAGGTCGAAGATGTAGCGACTTTATAATGCGCTGGTCAACTCTGCGGAGGGTTTGGAGATAGGGGTGGGATCCAGAACTTCCACTTTGGGAGGGGGCTGGAAAATCTGTTACGGATACTATTCTCGCATTCGTTTCTTGTGTCCACGGTGGGTCCACCTATATCAAATTGCCCTTCGACGAAGGGCGGCGAGGAAGGTCAACTTTGTTTGGGGGCGGCCCCCTGTCGCTCGCCCCCCTACGGATCCGCCACTGTTTGGAGATTTTCTGCCGAAAATGAACCAAGTCTAGGTTCGTCCACATAAGCTATTTGAGCTAACGAAAAACAAACAAAAAAAAACATTGTCTACAGGATTTATTTTAAATGCGAAAGCATTTCTTTCGGCACCGTGAGGCCGGCCTCTCCTTGGATTATGACTACATCAGTTTACGTGTTAAAGGGGTACTCCGGCGATTTTTTTGAGCTACCTCAAACAATTATATTTTAGGAATCACCGGCCTTTACTTTTTACGGTATGCTATTTTGTATCGCGAAATTCGAAATAGTTATTGTGAAATTGCCAAGTGAAAAGTATGCCGAAACCAACATTCCATTATACCCGCGCTTTTCTGTGCCGTGACGTCAGTGGCAGCGCAGGCTTGCAGGTCGAGCGGCCAGCCTACAACATGGACTATGCCCAGCATTTGTTTTGCGCTGCAGCGCGGGTGCTGGAAAGAGCTTCGAAAACAATCATTTGACACCATGAAACTGCTTGAAATCAGTTGGGAACAAAGTCTACAGTTCCAAAGAGTCGAACCCCTGCCTTCCGCTGACGTCACTTTTTCGTTATTGCTTGTAGAAACGTTTCACTTTGAAAAACGCGATGAGGACCAAAATTGTAATTTCAATAACTTAGCGAAAGTGTTCTTGTATTTTGGTCCAATATTTGGGTTACTATTTCAGCGATATTTGTTTGTGTGTTTAGCGAATTTTCAGGGAAACTCGGCGAATATGAAGAAAACGTCGGAGTACCCCTTTCAGTGAGCAATTTAACCAGTCAAGTATAATTCCTAACTTTTACTAACACGACGCCACGTCGATGTGCACTTAACTTTACAAATGCTTAGCCCAGCTTGCAAATCCCACAGCCCAGAACGCTCGTGTTAATCACTTTTGAAAGCGAGTAAATACGCGCCACATGCGTGAACGCTGAAAATGGGACCGACCAAAAGCTCTTTCTGGTAGGTCGGAGAAAGCTTTCTGGGACAACGAAGCAAGGCTATTGCCGCCGAGTGCACGCCCACTTTGAGCGCCGATCAAGGCCACGCACATACCGTCCTCACTTCTGAATTTCCACTCAAAGTTGTTCCCCAGGCATAGTGCGCCGAGACACCATCATAAAAAGAACACCAAGCGGATGCTGAATTGAGGTTATTTCATGCAGAGGCGGCGGCGCCGAAAGCGCAAAAAGATAAAAAAAGACATGTCAGATTGGCTTGACTTTCAAAGCTCCTTTTTGCCAAACCAGAGCGGTGGCGCCATCTATATTTGGGAACATAATAAATTGTAGATAAACTTCTTCTGTGATATCCTCTTAAGGCTGGTTCACAGGCTTGCGACTGTTTACAACCGGAGAGGCTAAAATCCGGGTTTTACGCCTCTTGTGACTGCTTACGATTGTCTGCGCAGCGCTCATAAGCAGTCGCAGTAGGCCTAAATTGTTTGTTTTTGCCTCTCCGGTAGTAATTAATGTCGAGACCGGTTATATTGAAATAGCGGCTACAGCGAAGCGATCACGATTTCCCATTCCCTTTTGCACTTCGTTATAACCGGAGTCGGTTATAACGAAATAGGGATATAGCGAAATGATTTCCGATTCCCGTTGACTTCGTTATAACCGGTCTCGACAGTAGTAGCAAGTGTGTGAACCAGCCTCCGGCCTTTCATGTGAAGCTGCGTAGGTTTGACTCCCACCACGGTGCAATGACGTCAAGCGCAAGCCATGTATTGCAACGTGTTGACAGGAACGGTGGATGATAACAAGGAGTAACGAAACGAGCAAGGAACGACACCTTGACAACAAGCCGAACACGGGATGTATTTTCGAACCAACTCAATATCGCGAGCGAAGATGACGAAACAACAAGCGCTCGCCCGAGCAGCTCGGCGCCGTCAGAAATCAGCGGCAGCAGCGGTTCCGAAGGAAGAGAAGCGGCAGAGGCAAGGCGGGAAAGGGAGCCGAGATTGATGCCTTCCCGTAGCGTGAGTTCCCCTTGTTTATTTTCTTGTTCTCGCTGGGCGCCATCGCCGATCTGCGCCTTCAGTGTCGCGGGCACAGAGGGAAGAGCCAGCCAATTTCCGGTGCCGGGCTTATAGCCGCGTGGAAGCGCGAATCGCTCATAGCGCGCTGCCCTTGGCGAAGTTGGCCGCCCGCGCGTCGTCTTCCAGCGGAGGGACATTGAACTCGAGATCGATTGGTCGACCGATCGCTCGGCCGTTCGCGCAGGTAAGGCGGCTCCGATCGGTCGACAAGTGCGCCGATAACCAAGGAGGACACCATCTGCATTGTCGAGTACCGCAGAAACGAAGCGACCCTTTCTCGTGTTATGAACAAATCCCTCGATCCGCGATCACGTAGTTCCGCGATCACGCGATCACCTGGAGAGTTAATCTCGCTATTTTTACGGAACTAAACCCGCCAATGACGAGGCAAAAATAAAATTTATACCACACAAAAAAAAATACAAGAGACATGATCGGCGCCGAGTTTACTTGTTAAGATTCACGAACCTAGCTCAGATCAGTGTTAGGCGATCTACCGGGATTCTCGTTTAACAATCGGTTTGTTAATTTTTAGTACGATACTAATTTATTTTTGTTATTGAACTATTTATAGTTTGAGCGAAGTTATGATTGTGCAAGTGCAATATAGTATATAACCAAGCAAAAATAAATCGATAAAAAAGAAAGAAAGCAGGAAGAGGTGTTATTTTCGACATCCGGTTGATGACATATTTTTATATCTTGAAGACACGAAGATTCAATAGGTGTTTGTAGGGCTATGGCTTGACTAAGAACCTTTCATTGATTTGCTGGCCACATTTCATGCATTCGATAATCCGTTTACCAGTGTAATGACAAAAAATAATGGTTAACAATCGCAAAAATAAAAATATAGTGTTATTTGGAAAACATGTCTTAGTATTTTTTGAAAATTTGCGAACCGTGAACGTACTGTTCCTGCATCGCAAATTTAGTGAAGAAACTTAATTTTTTATGAAATTATTTGTCATACACTAAAATCTTATGACAAATCGGGGACTATAAAGAAAACGCCAGAGTGCCCTTTTTAACGATTGTATACTTTGAAAATATGGCGTACCGAAGGAGAAGAACTCTTGCCAGTGATTAAATGAAAGATGTTTTAAGTTTGACAGCGACGAAAAAATGGTGCCCTCGGAAGCCGCACTGAAGGGCCCACTGTAGACCAATTAATTGGTTAAGGAATTTATCGGGGATTAATTTATTATTCAATTAGTCAGTAGACTTAATAGATTAATTACACAGTTCTAGTATGCGCGAGATAATGATTCGTCGCCGAAGTTCTCATCGTGGTGCTTTGCCTAAAATGTCGCCAACTGTAGTGCAAAAATCAAAACGCTTTTTTTTCTAAGTTCTACTTTCAGAGCTAAGTTGATGCTTTTGATTCTGCTTTCTTTGTAATCTAAGCTCGCGCAACATTAATTTAGAACAACGTAAGAAAAAACAAAAAAAAACATTAAGATAATTAAATGTTGGTTGGCTGTCTTTTTAAGATTACTGTTCTCGCAACCATGCAGACAGTCTGTCAAATATTCACGTTTAACAACTAGTTCCCATCATACACGATGAACTCAAGGTAGAAGAGGGATACCAAAATTAAATACTCCAAGTTCGACAGTGAGTGTGCCCGAACGATCTGAAGGGAAACGGTAGTCTGCACCTCCAAGGCGAACTCTAAAAGACGGTTCACAATACGCCGTAGACCGGTTCCTTAGCAAGGGTGTTCACGTACCTTGCATGTTGCGCAGGTGGTTGTGGGTGTGAGCGTCTAGAGCATTCTTGGGCATAGCTGGCAGGGCGCCGTGTGGGTAACCTGACGGAGGAGAAGAGAGAAAGAGACAAGAATCAGGTTGAGCGAGCCAAACTTGGGCGAGAGAAAAAAGCCCAACCTTGTGCACCTGACGCTGGAGTAATACTCCTCTCACACGGGCATTTCAAAAGGCGTTTACACCGTAGGATGTTAAAGTAACTGATAGGAAAATGGAACACGTAGATTCGGGATTCCGAGCTGGTTCGCCACTCACCTAAATGGGATTTGGCAAAATCCCATCTGAAATACTCGTGTGACAGAGGTAGTACGATGATCCTATAATACTAAATATGACTACAAAGATATATGTTATACCTGAGGGCATCGGTTACGTATCTCGAGGAACGTTTTAACGACATGCGGGAGACGCCGGTCTGGTAATGCTGCCTGCCCTCGGGGCCTTATGATACCGATCATGACCTTTTGTAAGGTTTCCCTTGTGCGGCCTTTTGGCGTTTCGGCAAGAACAAGAAGGGAAACAAAATCAGAGTATGAACGACAAAGCTCCACTTCATTCCCATTGCACCCTGACACATTGGCTGTTTACCCCAGCTTTGTGCTTTGTGAGCGGAGACTCTCTTGGAGTATGAATGGTACAACAGACTGCGAGTGTAGCGATTTCGAGAACAATCAGTAGCCTCAATTGTGCAAAAAAGTATGCCACGTACTTCGAATATTTATGACGTAAAACATACAGGACGTGGCTCATGATGGCAGCAATTCGTTCCTTCGCTACCACTTCCTTACTTAAGTGGTGATTCTTCTATCCCACAGTCTGTCCAGGGATAATGAGGTGATCAGGTCATGTCACGTTTTATCGGGATTCGGGATCTGAGAGACTTCAACATGCTTTCCATTATTCGCCAGAATGCAGAGACCCAGCAATTTTATCAGAATGATGATGCTACGAGTGAACTGTGCAAGATTATTGTCAGGTAGAAAAAAAAATGTTTTGGGGGCGAGCTCGTATCACAATTGATTCAAGGCTCCATCTTTCTTCGTTAACCGAGATAAATAAACTAAAATGGACGCATTGCCTGCCTCCTTCACGGTGTCGACCGACTCCTTTGCATTTTGCAATAAGCTCATAGTACGTCGTCTCAGGGGAAAAAAATAGATGATAGGTAAATAAAAACAAATACGCGAAAAAAATAAACAACAACAAAGAAAACGAAGACGGCCCCTGTTTGGGCAGGGGTTGCCTTGGGGATAGCTGTAGTGTACAGTCAACGAAGCCTAAACCCGGCATAGGGGGTAAAGGATGCGTACTACTCCATCGAAAGTAGTTCATTCTATCTTTGATCGAATTTTCTGCTTCTACGCCTCAATAAACTCCGCCACCCCGGATCTCCAGTCGAGGATCATCGTGCCCGTTTTTACGTTTGTCGTTCTGTTATTTGCTCGGGATGTCGTGAAGAGATCTACTAGCACTCGATGCCGAAAAAGTGCCCGGGTACGTTTCGGCCAGAAGAGTGGCGGGGGGGGGAGGGGGGATTCTTTCGAATCCGTTCGCGGAGCTCTCCCCTCTACGACGCCAGCGAGACCCCCCTCGATCCCTCAGTAAACGACCAACGTGCACTCCCGTAACCGAGCCTCTTCCCCGTGAGAGCGGAGTGTGCGTCGACTGGCGTTGCTCCGCACAAGCGGCACGGCAATAGAAGGGACGGAGTCGAACGCCACGCGCCACTCCGGGCCGCACGCCCCAGCGAACACCGGGTCCGGTAAGCGTGCAACGCACTCCTATCTCTCGACGAGGACGGGCGCTTGAGGTCCGCGCGAGGCTTCTGCTCGTAGCGAGCAAAGGTTCCCCTTCCAGGGCCCTCGGCCCGGGTCAGAATCGGGCACGAAAGACCATCGGGGGAGAGTCGCGTCTCCCTTTGTCCGCGGCTCTCTATCTCTCTTTGTTTCCACTCGAATGGGGCCGAGCGTACGGAAGCTTACAAAGAGAAGAGGAACACAAAGAAATAGAGTTGTCTCTTTCCAAGTACACGATCAGAATGATTCAGTAAAAATATGGTAAAGAAAATATCGAACAAAGACTCGGGCTGTCCCGGATGCATCAGTGACGTTTGCAAGCGGGCAGACGAAAATAAGTTGGTGAAAGTAATGTATACCTTGCTCTTACTCATCCTTAACTTTCACGACTAATAGGTGGCTCGATTGACCCTATTAAAATGACTCTTGTCTAAGGGTTACAGACGTAGAACAGCTGTACTACAAGGCTTGATCTGTGACACGTAAGTAATTCTACTCTTGTGAATACGAGCGGTTTTAGAGACCTCATCTCTTTTATCCAGAATCGTCTGTTTGTTTATTTGGGGCGAAGAGAACTGCTTGCCCGGAAGGTCTAAGCAATCTCTATTGCGTGGTCTATCAGCCAGAAACTTGGGAGCGCGATCGTCACACCGCGGTACCACCATCGTTGAAAGTTGCGAATACGTGCGAATTTTAACGAGTTCTCAAGAGTCATGACTGAATTCAGCCTTTGCCGTTTAGTCAACAATTGGCGATCATTACTGCAAAGTAGGAAATCTTATAAATCACGTTTTTTAAATGCTCACATATGCTGCAAAATATTCCAAGTTATGAACAAACGCTTTTTAATTCCGGGTAAGTACTACATGCGCGTAGAACGCATCAATGTCAAAAACAAATGCACATGCTTATGTTCAAGAAACAAACAAAAATCAAACGAAATTTTTGCGAGCAGCCCTTGTACCACTTAATTGAACGTTTCAACGCGTGATCAGCGTTCAGGAGCTCGTGTCGCAAAAAATCCGGCGTAACGGCGTCGCGTGGGACCAATATAATCGTCATAATGCAACGCGCGGAGACTACGCTGACATTCAGCACAAACTTTTATCGCCAGATTTAGCAGGTGCATAAGGTCATGACGTCACAGCCACGTGTGACGTCATGCGTCACGTGACATGACGTCTCATGTGACGTCACGTGACCAGGCTTTGCGAACGGGGCCCGATAACGCTATCGCGTTCCACTCTTAAAGGCGAAACTTAAGCGTCCTCCAAGTTTTCTATCGGAATATATTGACAAATTCAGTAAAACGCTTTCCGATTTTTATTTTTAATGTTTTTACAGAAGCGGTTGTGCTTGCTTTTACGTCGCGATATATAGCGAAAACAATGGCACCGAGAGACTAACGCATAAGGCTGGAAAAAGCGATTGAAAACAAACGTTTAGTATATCTACAAATGAGATATGGAAAATGAGCGAGCTAGTGAAGGAACAGCTTGGAAAATACTGAGACCGATGAGCACACTCGTGACAAGGAGATTCACGTACGGAAATCGCTTTGCCAACTTCTGTCCCGCCCGTTCCCCAACTAGCGGTGCTCATAATTAAAGGCACACGTCTTTGTTGCAGACAGTTCCAGCCAGCTCACTAACATAGTACGATGTAAATAATATATATAATATATATATATATATATATATATATATATATATATAATAAGATATGAGCTTTCCCTTTGCTGGCTCCATTCCGAGTCCGCTGTATTTCGCGGAAACTTTAATGCGCCTGGACAATCGAGGCTCGCGCAACGCCAGAACATCATTGAAGGTAAAAAGCACGCGGGCGAGGCGGCACTGGTTAAAACACCCTCAAAGAAGAAGGGGAAAAAATAATGATCAACGACTGCAATAAAGGCTAGCAACAACCCCCACTGCGATTTTCATCGGTGGCATCGCATTCAAGCGCGTGTTTCGTCAGATAAAATGGGAGAGCTCGTGAGTTTACGGGAGTTTCAGTTCGAAGAAGGGCTAATGCAGGAATTAGAGAATCCCGCGAACGTCGGGTGAAAAGGAAGAGGCCTTTCAGCCGAAAGAAAAGTGCTCTCGCGTTGGTCCGCTTTTCGACGAACACCGTTTCACAGTCCACCCTCTGTCCTTTCCCTTTGTCGGTCAGACGTGAAGAGGGGAAGGCAGGAGAAAATGGCGTCGACGGATGACGGCGGCGCCCCGGGGCAAGGTGGCCGTCAGATCACGTTTCGGGCTGCACCCGACGCCAACCGGAAGTGTGCCTCGGGTAACGGAAGTGGGTCCCTGTGACGTCACGCGACTCCATTAAGGCCGCGGGGAGAGAGGTCCATTTTGATCCGGTTGGCGTAATCAGGCTTCATTAGGCGAGAGTGAAAGGAAGGGAGGTTGGAAGACGAGGAGGCGAGAGTATCGACCGCCGAGCGCAAAGAGCAAACGCGCACCGCGTTGCGACGGCTACAGCGAGCACCTCCGAGACCCGACGCGTTGGTCTTGGCCGCGGCCTCGTTTCCCAGTCGGCCTTTGAGGGAGTCAGCAGTTGAATCCGCTGTTCAAGAGGCTTCACTGGTCGCATTTTGTGGCCAGCGGCCCGGCCCGCCTTTACGAGCACGAAAGGAAATGGGGTAGTAGGCACCGAACAGATAACCGACTGTGCGCCTGATAGAGCCACTATAAACAAGATAGGCCTCAAAGTAACGACACCTAAGTGGTCCTGGCGCCTAAAATAATTGTTGCCAGTTATTTGACGTTTTATGTGATATCGCGCAAAACGCCTTTCCGTCCTCCAAAAATGTCAGAAGACGCCGCGACAGAGTGAAACGATATCGCCTGAGCTCCCTGAAGTCGTATTTAAAGCTCAGGATGAGGCATTTTCAAATCACAACTACCGCCAATGACGCCCTCTCTGGACTAAGCACCGAAGGGGAGTATATAGCCCCGAAGATAGTCGGGAAATGGATGTGACGATACTCTAAGCGTAATTTATTTCGTGGCACTTGCGCGCCCGTGTCTCAGTCAGAATGCTCATTCGAATTGCTCCACACAGAATCAGAACGGAATTTACAAATGAGCGAAAACCAATGTGATCAGAGCATTGCTGCGTTATCTGAAGTATCCGAAGAACGTGTATTCAGGGTGTTCGGCACGCTTCACAATTTCCGAAGAAAGGCACGAATCCATCGCGTGCTTAGTAAGCGCCGCGATGTGCAAAACTTGCCAACTCTCGACAAGCTCCGACCATTTTGTTTTATGTCGACCCCTTTGGTTGGTGTTATGTGCCTGTCTGAAGGAATTAAAGTGTGTTTGGGTGTTGATTGGAGCGCAGTTTGTGTGTTCAAACAATTGTAGAGAGTACGCCGTGCTTCTTAGTTTGGTTCTGGCAGCGTCACGTTGGCAGCCGGCGTTTGGCAAAGAAACGTAGCTTCTTGAGTGCTGAAAAAGCTCAGTTTGTAAACGAAACGTCGGCTGTCACTGTGAGGCGTTCAAGACGTGCCTTTGATACTCTTCTACGTAAACAATAATGGCGATTACGCGCAGTAAATACCCTCGTTTCTAGAAAATTGTGCGTAGCAAATTTCGCGTGTCCCATATTTTGTACGATTTACGGTCAATTTCTGCACACGCGTTCCAGCTTAAAAGGGTACAGAAACGAAATGACGTGGCCGCCCAGCTCTCTACCTCTCGCTTCGGAATCGGACAGCGAGAAGCGCAATGCGTCTCGCGCTGGTGACGTCAATCTCTCCTGCATAGGCACATGGGCACGGCCACTGATCTCCACTAGAGGGGGCTGGATGGCGCATTGAGGGCAAACAGGTATGAAGCCACCGGAAGTAAGCGGCTTGTCCCGGAAGTAGCGGCGCTTGTTAGACTTTGTGACCGCTTCTAGTGCTGGTTGACAAGCGTCGAGGTCGGTGGATTTTCGCTTGTTCCATCAAGAGAGCCTGCTTGTGGCGCAGTAAGAGCGCATGCGGACTTGAGAAGTATCATGGAAGCCATTCAATGTAAACATACAGAGGTCCACTCCGTTCAAGTGTAAATAGTCCCAAGTTCACGTGCCTCTCATTCTCGGGATTCAATCAGAATGGGACGTATTAAAACCCGATCAAAGACACATAAAGCATGGCCAAAATATCGACTGAATGCACTAGGAAGCCCAGCGCGACGCCTCGACTTCGCGACAAGCATCGACACTTCCGGTGGCTTCTTGCGCTAGGCTCAGGAGAGCAGCTGAAGCGCCATCCAGCCCCCTATCAGTAGAGATCAGTAAGAACTGGACATTGGCATCGGCCGCGGGTACTTTAGTAGCAAGCGTTGCCGCTTGGTGGCGTCAACGCGTGACAATCTTGTCTAGTAGTAGTATCTGAGGACTGTACGCCACCATGGGATTTCCCAGGATTCTAATCAAGGTGGGATGTCCCAATGGCTCTAGGGGGGCGGCGGGAGGGCTGATGCGAGGCGAGGCTAGATAAAATATAAAACTCGTTTCTTTTTTAGTCCAGCGAGCTACAATTACAGACGTCTATTAACCAAATGCTCATACCCGTATGTGTAAATCGTTTCCCTTTCTCTATATATACAACTGAGAGGTGGTGTTTTTTTTACTTAATCTGAAAAATAGAATTTTATTTTTCCTTTTTTTTCTAGATTCAAGGGTGGGTGGCGTCTTAGGAGAACTAGGCAAGTCTATACCCCGCCCTAGGGGGGTCTATGGAAATCCTCTGTACGCCACTGTAGGGAGTATTCGCTGGCTGTCATATCTGTGTGGGCGGCTGCTGGGCGCGTGCTGACGGCGAGCTTCCGAAGTTCTCTGGCAACGTGCATTCCGCACAATCAAGATTGCCGGTCTTAGCAGGCTTTTAATGTGAGCTCGTTCTGAGCGTGCGATCTAAACATCGCCCTCAGATGTTGCGTCCTGTGAATACCCTCTATACATAGCTTGCCCGTAACGTCCTTCGCGACCATGCCGGTATTTGATGTGCCACGAGCGTTCGGTTCACCGTGTTAGTTCCACACCGCAGTAGTGCTCGAAGGAGCCAGCAAGTAGAGAGAACCGACAGTACCCAACAATGACGACACCTGCAAACTATGTATATAAGGTAGTAACTGGGTGCCATATTTGAACGCGTTGTTCGCGGCGCATTCCCGGGGGGGGGGGGGGTGGTATGGTTGGTCTGGCAGAGGTCCCCGCATCCTCAGATCAAGCTCCTACCTAACGTCTGCAAAGAACGGCGATTTTGATGGTGTCGAATGCATGTTGCGGAAGCACTGTGGAAGTTAACATTTACAACGTTGTAGGCTCGTTAGCGTTCTCCGCCAAGTCACATTCAGGACTAAGTAGCTCCACGAGAGAGCCATACTGCCGTGAACTGGCGCCGCCTCTCAGAGGCAGATGACGTGGCGGCATTCCAACGGAGCTTCACGGACCGCCACCCCAGACGCAACCTTGAAATCTGATCATTCGTCTTAAAATGAGTTTTCTTGACTTTTCTGCCGGCAGCCCAGAAACTATCGTCTAGACTAGTGTTTCTGGGCCGCCGCCACAATATAGACCGTATCTTAACAAAGAAATAAGAGCAAACATTTCGTTTCCGTACCTCTTTAGGAATCAATCGCTCGGTGGATATAGGCCTTTCCAATTAATCGCCCTCTGCGCGCTGCCATCTTTGTCTATTGGGCTGTGGAACGCGATCGGAGTATGCACAGTAGTTATCCTCTGCGGAATACCAGACGCCGCGCATTCGTTTACAGCCCAATGACTCGGCATTTTTTCGCCTGGCTTGATGAGCGCTGGGAAGGTGTAGAAGGGTTAGAGCTCGTGGCCAATGAGAGCAGTGGCGGAGATCGCCGAACTCAAACAGGGTCCGGAGCACAGCTTGTGCTCTGACAATGGACAACCCCAGGCATGTGATAGTGATAATTATTGGCCGCACGAGCCGCTCAAAGAACACATGACTACTTATTTTGGCTTCAAGCTCGAGAGGTTAAAGCGGCCATGAAAGGTGTTAACGTACTTTCGCGAAATGCTGCACACAAATAAATTCCTGAGATTCATAACCTGCGGAACGCACCCCCCCCCTTAATTTTTCTCTCTACTCGTTAGCAGTCGGAGAAACGAAATAGCTTTCACTCCCTCAACTCACAGCCAGAGCAAGCACTCACGTGATCTGGTGCCGCTTATGTTTCTCATATCCGACGGGCTGGGGTTGGCAGTGCATAGGGCAGGTATTGCATCCTGGACATTCTTTGAGTTATTTGAGTTAAGATTCTCCCGTCCGTCAAGGCGCGTCAATATAACTTGTAAGCGAGTCCGAGTCGACTGCTCACGCAGTATTTGTGTCCCATTTATGAGCCGCATTCGACCATCGCCACCTTGGGGTGATCCCTGCTGCTACGTCAACATTGTGTTCCTCACGACAACGTCATCAAACATAGTGAAGAAGAGAGCGAAAGAAATGCTCCGTACTTATCTCCTTGAAATAACTACGGTGAAGGAATGCGCCGAGAAAGTGAGGGAGAGGAGGCGAGAGCGCACGGGGACGTCAGAACGCCGAGCTCTGATTGGAAGGATTAGTGGGGAGACCTAAAGCTAGCTGCCTTTGTCTGCACTGCACTCATCGAACGCTTGGTCGTTGAACATCGAACACGTGTGACATTGAACTTGGGCAGGATTGCAATTTCACGTGCTTCCTCACACGAGCAGGAACATGGCGGTGGCCAGGTGCCCTGTTCAGGTTCACGATGGGTTTATCGATGCCATGGACAGGGGGAAGAGAATGGGGTGGGGGAATTCATAGGTGGCTTTTATTCGAGGCCGGATGCCCTGCTTGCAATCGTCTAGATACCTCCAATGGGAGTCTGGTGTCGTCGCTGTAGATCATACAGTTTGCCAGTGCTGTACATACTGCCTACCTCTGGTGTTCAAAGTGAATTTACTTCACTCCACACCTTGACAATGTTAAAATTAACAGAAACATTAATTTTCAACGATTAAGCTGCTCAATTATTTCGCTGATGGTGGAGAAACAGCTGATGGGGGAGAAACACAAAGAGACAGGACAAGGCACACACAAAGCTGACTACGAACTATTCTATTTGAATTTCATTTTCCTCAAGCCTTGGTCTAGCCTTCTTCGTCGTCCACTCGACCACTACATGTTTATGAGCTTTGATAAGTTGTATACACTTTACACACACGTTGATTACACCAAGAAGTACAGCACAGCAAAAGAAGCAAGACATAAAAATGAAATAAATGAAATAAGAAAATGACTTCAGTTCACATGCGAGTCACTGGTCTCCGCACATTGTAAATATTAAATTGTAAAACAATTGTACAAAAATAAAAAAAAGCGTGTTCAAAGGACTTTTACACTGAGTCACTGGGTTGCAGCACACCGTAGATATCGTTTTTCTTAGTTTTGAAGCATGATCGAGGTACTGCTGACACAACTGTCTCCATTTTCTTAGACAGCTAGTGCCACGAGAATCTCGCGTGCCTGAGAAGGTTTGTTCTTTGCAAGAATGCTGACGCTGGTAAAGGCTGGACTAGAGTCTCTAGCTGGACTACACAGATGTCTCGCACTGGGCTGACAGGTGTCCTGCTGATGTGCTCTTCACCGCCTTTGCATATTCTCTTGTTCTATCATTAATATGATCGGCCCGTCTGTATGGCCGATGTAACATTTGTCGCACGATAGAGGAATATGGTAGACTACTCCTGTTTCGCACTGGGCATATATTGTTCTATGGGCAATGTTGCACGCCTTCTTTTGGTTGGTTGTCTGAACACGCAGCGGCGGTGAAGAGCACATCAGCAGGACACCCGTCAGCCCACTGCAAGACATGTGAGCGTATTCCACCCTCTACCAGCGTCAGCATTCTTGGAAAGAACAAAAATTCCCACTCACGCGAGATGCTCGAGGCACTAGCTATTGAATAAAATGCAGACGACTGTTTCAGCAGTTCTTCAATCATGCTTCAAAACAATAAAAAACAATATCTAAGGCGTGCTGTGACCCAGTGACTCGTAGTGAAAGCCTTTGAACACGCTCTTTTTAAACAATTTTTCGCAGTTTTTGTTTACAATTCACTATTTACAATATGCGGAAGCCCAATGACTCGTAGTAGAAGTGAAATGAGATGTGCGGAGGCCACCGATTCGTATGTGAATCGTGATGTGTCCTTTGCTTATGTTACTTTCCTATTTCTTTAATTTTTTATGTATTTTTTTTGTGTTATATTTCTTGGTGTAATAAACATCTGTGTAAATTGTAACCAATTTATTAAATCTCATAAACTACTGGTCGAGTGGATAAGGAAGAAGACTAAACTGAGGGGTAGAAGATGAAACACTAAGAATAGTTGATAGTCGCTTTGTGTGTGTCTCGTCCTGCTCTTTCTGCAATCGTTTAATATTCAAGCTGCTTACCCACCATCAGTGACAATGTATCAACTAGCTCAACTCAAACCTGTAACTCAATTATTTGCTTTGAATTACACTTGACAACTTTATATATTGCTAAAATCTGGTATAAGACTACAGGGCCTCTGAAAATGTATGTTTATGTTCCTCTCTTTGTTTGGTGGTTATATTATTATGTGACAAGACAATATTCCTATTCTTCACTACACCCGTTAAATGACAGTAGTGCTTAAAAGCATGCGCTCATTTTTTCGCGCAACCGCCACACGTCACAAACGAACGCGCTCGCGTTAGTTTTTGCTCCGTTGCCATCTTAAGTCGAAAAAAAAAGTACGAGAACAAACAAACATTCGAGAAACGGTCCCGTATCGAAGAACATTAGTGACTCGATAGATATCGCTTTCTTCGCATCAGTACACTACGCTAGAAATCGCGGTAGCGCAAAACGAATAAAAGACGAATGGACGCAGCAAGGGGGGATACAGAACGCACGAGGGGAAGGGCATTTGACTCGGCGACTCGTGCCATTGTGGAGTCGGGCGTGTTATCCGTGTCCCCAGCCTTTTTTGCCTCTCCCCCGTGTGTTTCTCTCCGCTCCCATTAAGAGATTAGCCGGCTGCTCCCCGACCGCAGTGCCTCTCCCGTTCTCGTCCCCGCCAGCTCCCTCGCTCCGCGTGCCTTTGTTCCCCGCATCCCGCGCTCCGTGCTGTACGACGTGGAATGCGCGATTGTGGACAAAGAGCGGCTAATGAGGAGGAGTGAGAAAAGAGGACCCGCTCGAGGCACGGAGAGGAGGATCCTTCCGCACTTTATCCAGTAGCATTTTTTTTTTTTTGGTCGTTCTGCACTAGCACTTTCGTTCTCGTGGGTATAGTCTCTTCTCCGTCTTTATCTCCACACTCCCGCATCAGGTTGGTCGTGCCGGGGCCGGCTGACTAGAATCAGCGTCTTAGCTTAGACTGAACGAAAGAAAGCATCGCCGAAACTAGTGTACGAGATGAGTGGCACGTGAAGTCCACCCTCAAGTGCTGGGCGTTCTGATGGTGGGTATACGTAAAGCTAGCTGACTTTTTTTTTCAGCACTCGTCGAAGGCGTTCGAATGCGAGACTGTCAAAACGTTGCTGAGCGCGTTGACATTCTAACGCTTCTGGTATCTTTTTTTAGTTGTTTAGGGGTGAAAAAAGAAGTGTCTAACGTTGGTGCAATATGGACGAGTGACGTACGGGTGGACAGAGCGATTTTTTACCTAAAAAATTCAACTCAATAATTGCATCTCTTTCGGAAACGTATCATTGATGACTCGTAATTGATTACAGAAAAAAAAGAGTGATCGTATCACGGCGAACGTGGCCGCAGAAAAAAAAGTAATTGAAACGTTAAGAAGTTACAAATAAATGTAATTGATTACAAGTAATAAGTTGCTTGCAACTCGTTACGTAGAAGTCTGCATATGTGCAATTGGCCTCCGAGATCCCCGGGGTGATAAATGCGCACCGCCAATCTCAATTTTTTGACGCGTTGGTTTTATTGTCGCGCTTGTGCCTCGCTCGAAACGATTTTCGCGTCTTTTTTTTCCCCGACCGCATTTGTTGGAAACGCGAGCTCATAGCGTAAGCACCTGCTCCGTCTGCACGAGAACCGGTGCAGCCGGGCTGCGTTCCACAGAAACCTGCCGCAGCGAGAAACGAGTAGACGGCCCGATGTCAATTTCATGAGAAAGAAAAATACCGCGCTTTCTCACAGCCAGTTTGAAGTTAGAACAGAAACCAGATTCGCGTAAAGTGGAGTCTTCGCGCATGCGCCCTGCCGATAGCAGCGCAACCGCAGCGGCGTGACGTCAGCGCCGCCTGTTGGTGTGTATACTTCGTTTCAGCTTGGGTCCAGACGCAGCCGATGCTACAAGCACGAGCGTGTGGCCCTGAACAGTGCCTGTACTGCACGAGCGCGCGTGCTTGGCAGGGACGCTGGAAGCCCGGAGCTCGCGCTTGTAGCATCGGCTGCGTCTGGACCCAAGCTGAAACGAAGTATAGTATAGTTTTGCAATAAATAAGAAAAAAATCTATAGTATAGACGACTGCAAGCGGGGCATCTGGCGGCCGCTATGCCTCTATGCTCGTGCGGGCAAATATACGCGCAATAGACCTACTGCTGTATTACCCAAGCATCAAGGAGAATGCAGGGATTGGTATTCCACGCGCACGCCTTCCCGATAAACGATTCAAAGTAAATAACCAAAATAAAACGTTGACGAACGCGCGTGCAACATGCCACTTGTTTTAGGTATTTACTTAGAAAAGTTACTACTGCCGAGCCAGCGTGCGGTGCGTGGAACACCAATCCTGCATTCTCCTTGATGCTGCCGGTCGCGTATAGCGACCGTAAGTCTGTTACATAGCTTGCATGAAGATATTAGCGGCTGAGATGTTTTGGTTTTGCGATTTCGCGAGTGCGAAATCAAAACCGGAATCGACTCATGTAAATAAGGCATTGGCCTATCTCTGCCTACTGCTGATTTTGAACGAACGAGCATCGGCGACAAAAAACTACGTCCCGCAGTCAGGCGCTCGTGTTAGCACCTTTGAGATGGTCGCATGTCCTCTTGATACGGACAAAGCGTGCTGCATCGTCGTCTTCGTGCTTCTGGGAAGTCGCGATGAACACTAGCACCGCAAGGTTCGGAACTGAGACCCCTTTCTTTCGACTCTTTATGAAAGATGATTATGACGTCTACTGCGCGTTTCAGGCGGTTTGGGAATCCCCCAGAGTGGAATCAAAACTCTCGTTCGAACCGAAAAGACCGAGACAAAAAACAAACAAAAAACAAAAAAAAACACGAGTCGGGAAGAAGGGGCGGACACGGAAAGGGAGAAAGCAGAAGGAACAAAAGGCAACGTGCCCGCCCGCGTTCATAAAAGATAGGCGGTCGTCGTAAAAGGGAGATGAGGAGAAAACTACTGGCAAAAGAAAAGGGGAAAAAAGAAGCAAAGTTTTGGAAGCAGCAAAACGAGCATTTGCTTCGCCGAGCGGCTCTTTATTAAAATGGAGCAAGTTATAGGAGGAAACGAAATGAGGAATGATAAATAATAATGAAATAACAAATGGTGCTGTCGACCCGTGCGGCCGCCATACTGTCACGGCGCTACCGCCGTTTGCATGCATACGCTGGCACGTGCGATGGATAAAGTACAAAAATAACATTGTTGCGTTTAAAATTAGAGGCGCCAACAAAAAAAAAAACACTCACGAAACTAAGAAGAAAAAAAAGTATATTTTTCTTTCCCTTTGTGGCGTGTGTTTACAAAGAGAAGGACTTGATGTATCTTTTCAGAGGTCGTTAGTTTCTTTGAAGATGAAATACGAACAATGCGCTATGTTTGCGCGAGCGCCTAACAACGGGTGAAATTGTGAAACCGAAACGCCATAAAAAAACAGCAAAAACAATAAGCTTGAAAAGAAGAAAGAAAAAAAAGCAGTGTACGACTATCGCTGCACGTACCCTCTAACATGTGCTTTTTTCACTGTACAAGACCGTTGTATCTGATGACCTTTAAAGTCACTGGTCGTTTACGTGCTTATGTGTGTGAACACGAACACGACCAGAGTATTTTCCCTGCTTCATGCTCCCTTGAGCACCGTTTTAGCTATAACTCGCGGGGTCCATAAGTTGTACGTAAATGTGAACCAACGTCCATTTCGAACACACACCAATAGCGTGATAAAAGTATTAATCAACATAACATAAAACATGCAGTCGAACAGTTGAACTTCCAACATCTTGAGCAATATGTAAATAAAATAAAAAAACACAAGAAAACAACGTAAAACATTAATTTCCAAGAAGCTTGTAATCGAAAGGACAAATACTTTGTGTTTTAGTAAAAACAACACTAAATACCGGGGGAAGGGGGGGGTGCGAATAATAAACGGGATGATTCTTGAAGGCCAGCCATATCGTCTTGTTCGAAAAAAAAATAATGTCTTATTTTACGATTTTACGCAGGTAGGATAGACTCCTCATTACACGGCGTCTGTATAGTGTATAGCAGCATGAAGCGGATACGTCGCGTCTTCTGAGTCACTCATTTGCGGCTCCTGTGAGGACAAGGTCCCGGCTCAGCGAGCCGACTGCCGGGTTTCCTCGCGCCGTGCAGCCGTCCGGCCGACAATTGCGTTTTCGCGCTGCTCCCAAATCGCATTTTCGGTGCCGGCCCATTCTCCCTGGACAACGGGAGCTGATACCGGTTCGGACACGCTCCAACATCAAAGAAGCGCGGCCAGCGAGGTTCGTTTGTCGGAGATTGCTGGCCTCCGTGGATGTTCCTCTTCCCCGGCCCAGCGCCTTGATTCGGCCCGTCTTGCGACTCCATGCACCATATCTCTGTTCGGCTTTTTCCCGGATACCCGTGTTAATGGAAACGCTGTTAACGCAGAAATATCGGGCGGGAGGGTGGTCGCAGGTTGGAACTGACTCATGTAAAGAACCGAATTGCGTTAGGGACAAACTAGGTGGAGGGAAAGGAGGGAGGGGGGGAGGGGTTGTGATTGTACAAGCAGGTGTTGGAAAACTCGCGAAGCCTGTTTTTTTGTGCGTTATCTTGTTTTTCGGCAATGTTGTCCGGTATCGCCTCGACGAGCGAGGCGACGGGGGTTCCCAGAGAGGGGTTGTCGCATGAGATGATTGGCACCTCTTCACAGATTCCTTTCTCGACGTATAACAGCTAATTTTTTTTATGCATCGTTTTAGGACTTTATTTTGGTAGCTTGATGTGTACTGGAATCACTTCGAATACTGCGCTTAAAGAAAAAATCGTTTCTATTGCTTTTATGTGCAATGTTTTTAAACGCTTTGCTCGCTTGACGAAGTGGCGAGTTTTCGTAAGCCAGCCAGCGGCAGTTAGAAACTTCAAGAACTCAGAAATGTTTTACCGCCTACATTGGTTGCCAGATTAGCCCTTCTTTACCGTACAGGTGGTTCTGGGTATAGGATTTTAATTTTAAATGAAAACAAATTGCCGCTAATATTGCACGTAAAGCCTATGACGCGGAAGGTGATGCGTCCTGTGCGACTCCGAAATTCATTATAGTGCTCATGATTGGAATACTTGTGTATTGCGCACGCTACGCAGTGACATGGTTCCAGCAGATCATAATCATAAAAGCTTAATTTAACTGAATGTAGTACAACTCTTCTTTTCGAGCGTTGAGTAAGAACAGCGGAATGTGGAGAGAAACATGCATGTTTGTTAGCCGGTGCTACACCAGCTAACAAATATGCCGCGTACTGATGGTTTCTCTTTCGAAAGTGGTAAAAAAACCTTCACCACGTCCATGAATGCCAAACAGAGCGTAAGGACGCAAGTGAGCCTGATGTATTCTGAACATTTTGAAGTAATTAGAGACTGAGGAAAATGAAGCTGACACACAAAAAAGAAAAAAAAGATAAAGAGAACGTTTATATTTTAGGCGTTCTGTTTCTCTTCCTTGGTGTCAACTTTCGTATTTTCCTCTCTCGGGTTGTTTCGAAATATTCATGAATAATCTTCAAACTGGACACGAGGACACCACACGAAACAATTTAATATCCTTTTGATTAACAACTAAAACAAAAAATTTCGCGTAAGGATAAGTAAACGCTGGAAACGTTTCGTATAAATACAGCCGGGGTCTTGACGGCCCCTGTAGACGTAGGAAACGCAGCGTGCATATATCCTTGGAACGGAATTTATTGTGACCGACGTTTCGAGCTCGGAGCCACTCTTAATCAGTGTTTCTGATAAGGAGCTACCCCGCTCAAAACGTCGGTCAAAATAAATTCCAGATCCCGCATCTACCGTTGCTCAGTATGGATTATGACATGTTTTGGAGACGAATGGTTGGTACGAAATCTTAATGCCGCAGCTCGGACTCAAAAGCTGAAGGCTCTTGATTTCAGATTGTTTTATCTCGTATGGTAAAATGTTTTTTTTTGCTTAAATATTTTTAACAAATATATTAGCGAGTATCACCGCAGTCAAAAGTCACACTATAGCTAATTAACAAAAATTCGTAATTTTGACTTCGTAGACTTTAAAAAATCAATTTTTTAAACAATGGAGACATAATTCAATCAGGCTTCTTCTCACAAATGTCTTCTGGTCAGAAAAAAAGGGTCAAGCGTGCGAATCTAGCGCCGCAGAATGTTTCGTTTGTAACGTCGCTCAAAAAAGGTGCTTTTTCAAAGTTTCGCGCTCTCGCCCGTGCCTTGTAACAGTGTTGCGGAGTGGCCACTCCGGAATCGGAATGATTCCGGAATCATTCCGCACTTTGGTGACCTCGGAATGGAATGGGAAGGAATGGCGCGGCAGCGCTGGCGGAATGGAATGTAAATGAAATTAGATGCTTTTTCCCGGAATGGAGTGGGAATGGAGCTGACTCGATTCTTATGCAAGCTGTGTTGATTTTCATTTAGTGCGTACGGATCGATGGCGCAATTCGTTAGCGCATGGTAAGTGGCTCTTAAAACCAGCATCATTGAACTGCACTCTAAAAAAGCGCGTGCGCCGACTTTCCCGCACAACACTGCGAGAGCCAATCACTGCAACTCACGGAGGCAGCTCAGCGAATGACGATGCCGAAACACATGTTTAGACCAAAAAGCGCAGTCTGAGTTGTGACCAGTGGCGTCACGAGGGTCAGCCGCACCCGGGGCGGTAACCGCCGCAACCCCCCCCGCTCTCGCGTGGCCCACCGCGACTCCCCCCCCCCCCCGCTCTCGCGTGGCCCACCGCGACTCCCCTCCCCCCCCCGCTCTCGTGGCCCGCCGCGACACCCCCTAAGCCCTGCACCCGGGGCGGTCCGCCCCCCCCGCCCCCCCTCTTGTGACGCTACTGGTTGTGACATTAAGCAATTCAAGCGTGACGTTTTGCAACTCGGACGGCGTTTTTTTGGTGTAAACATATGTTTCGGCATCGTCATTCGCTTATCTGCCTCGTTAAATTTCGGTGATTGGCTCTCAAATTGTTGAGGCGGGAAGATAGACGCACGGGCTTTTTTTAGAGTGAGGAGGTGTCTGACGGATTGATTGTCTCGCTGGCGGATGTTCCTTCGAGGATGAAAATGGCGCGCCCTCAGTGAAGCAACCAAAACTAAATAGTTGTAGACGGACAAGGTATCTTTTCTGGCGCCGCGAGACGCGACAAAGCGAGTGTTGTAATCATGCACGATTAGCATGTAGCTGTTACCGAGGGTGTTCAACCAACCCGAAAACAAAAGAAAAGCCGTTATTTTTAACTGAACCGGAACAGGACTCTAACCAAAATCAAAACATTCGATACTGAACCCGAACCGGAACGGAACCGTGATTCCATGTGACGGTCACCGATTCATTGGGGACGGTTCGGCGTAATGAAATGTGAGCCACGCCTTCTTGCGGGTGGCGACGCGCAGCCCATTAAATATTTGCGACGGTGGCGTCAGTGGTTCAGTTTTGATTAAACAAACGGCAGCGACGACATGAAGAGAGTTTAATAATGATACAGCAAATGAGTATATTTCACGCCTATGTACAACACGAATTGGCGTCGGCAAGTCGGCGTAGAGGCGTACACTTGTATACTTGGTTTCAGCTTATGATGAACCGCAAAGGACGCTGCGACTGCGAGAGCGTCACCTGTCCTTCCGGTTGGGCGGAGCGACGCGGGGAGGGCGAAATCACAAGACAAGCTACGAACTACAGGATTGGCTCTTGTAGCTCGTAGCGTCCATCGCGGTACATCATACACTCTAAAAAAAGTTTGTGCGTCTACTTTCACGCACAACACTCCGAGAGCCAATCACCACAACTTACGGAGGCAGCTCAGCGAATGACGATGCCGAAACATATGCTTAGACCAAAACACGCAGTCTGAGTTGTGACATTAAGCAATGCAAAACGTCATGCTTGCATTGCTTAATGTCCCAACTCAGACTGCGTTTTGTTTAAACATTGTTTCAGCTTGTCATTCGCTGAGCTCTCCGTGAGCTGATTGGATCTCCGAGTGTGCGGGAATGTAGACGTACGGGCTTTTTAGAGTGTATGCCGAGAGCACGGTTGCCTAGAGGCTAAAAAACAAAACAAAAAAAAACTATTTTTTTTGTGTGTGTGCGCTCGCGCGCGCGCGTGTGTGTTTGTGTGTGTTATTTTCTTGCTGGTAAGCAATATTCCTCAAGGAAGGAGAAAGCAAGCATAAACGTGAAAATAAAGACAAAAAGTTGCCGGCTGTCGGCGCGTTTGTTCCGCGGTGACGAAATCTGTAGGCGACAAGAGGTGAAGCCGCGACAGAGCGCGACACTGCGGCGCCGGTCGCTGGGACGTTAGTCGCCCGGCGTGTGTGTCCGTGTGTTTTCTAGAAAAACAGCAAGTCGCCCTTAGTATTTTTTGCCCTTTTTAGTTTTAATCGTCTTTCGATGGGCGTTCGTTGTCTTTCTCATTTTCAACTTAGTCGTTTCAGCAAGTCATCGCGCGTGCGGTTGGGTGTAATTTGCCGTCTCAATCTGTATGAACATCTTACCGGCGTGCGATCGTGTGGCAGTACTGCGTGATATCGATTAAATTAAACCCTGGCGAGCAGTGGTACTGCACAAAATAAAATTTCTCATCTACAGTGGGTAACAATCTCGCCACATTCTGGCGGACTAAACTCCTGCTGTCCAAACAACTAAGGAAAACACTTTTTTTTTGTGGGTAGTTTGCGAGTACGGTGCGTGCTACCCTCACTGCGTCACTGTGCGCGCTGTCTGATTGACTTCGCATGTGAGTACTGCACTTTGTTACTGGGTTTCCAAGCGCCTGTATAACCACGTAATTTTCATTGAACGGTGTTCGCGTTAAAAATTGAAGATCAGAAACCGAAATTAAGCATGTATTTGTTTTGTTGTCTTAGTTTCCGCAGCACGGCTTCTGATTACCTAATTTTCTTTAATACAGATGACACAGTGTTTAGGCAACCCTTTTTTCTAACGACTGGGAACTTTGAACTTTTTTTAACCGGTTTAAACTGGTTCGCGCTTGATGAAACCGGAAACCGAATCGTTATTTCAAAAGAATCACTGAACCAGAACCGAATCGGAACGAAACTTAATGCTACTGAACCCGAACCGGAATAATGACCAGTTCGACTCCCTGCATTCTTAACCAACGTTTACGTTTACGTATTAAGACAAGTTTCCACATTATGCTGCTACACTCCCTTGTGCTGGCGCCGTACCCCGATTGCATTTTGTCAGTGGTTTTCTGTTCTTGCCGCAGCGCGTGGAGATTTGGGGCAGGTATACGCGGCGTCACTTCCAACAGGGCACTCGCGGTGCTGTTGTCCAAGTATTCGAAGCAGAGAGCAAGGTAGCTTCGTCTTGCGCCACGCACGAACTAGATATTTTTAATATCTTATCAAACAAACAACACGCTAACCGTGTTTATTGTGGGTATACGGTTCGTTTGCGAAGAAAATGGGTGGTGTTCATTTTTGGCCTCTGATACGACTCGCCAGTCTTTTACGCCTGATAGCGCCATCGATGTCTGCACGTGACCCCAAGTGCCACGAGTCGCTTTGTGCGACCACCCTTCGGGTTAGTCAAATGAATGATTTGAGGAAGCTTTCGCATACGTTTTCAGTCGTCTCCGCGTTCGATATCGTCAGCAGCTTCATGCTGCTTTTTCCCAGCAACACAGTGTGGCTGTCAATTGCCATTTTTTCACGTTGAAGAATTAAAGGAATGGAATTCTTGAAAGTTCTAAGTTCTCGGAATGGAATCGGAATGGAAGGGGTGCCCATTCCCCAAGAGTTGTGTGTGCAGCTTGCGAGATGGGAAATAGACGCTGTAACAGTTTCGCGGAACTTGTCCTTCTTGTGCAGCACGGTAAACTTCAATGACACATGTGAAGAGCTGCAAAAGACCTTGGTCAGAAGTGGCTCCTGCTGGGTACGAAAAAATAATTAAGAAGTTTCGCAAACACCTAAGGTGTTTGACGTGTCTTTTACTGCGCTCGGTGCCCTTTGATCACGACGATAAACAGAGTTCGTCACAACACCATTATATTGTTTTAGTGTTAGCGAATATTTGAATCTCCGGAACGGATGACTACAAGGTGAATACATATTCTGATTACAGTGAGGTTACGGTGACTACCGACATCTTCATTTACAACTACGGTGTCTTCGTGAAACATTCGTTATAATAAGGCGTTCAGACTACGCCAGCGTTATATAGTAGCGTACGCGCTATTCTAAAGGCTCCTATAATTACTAACTAGTGATTGCTTAAATGCAGAAGTAGTCTGGCATAACTTGCGTGGATTGAACTTGATACGGAAATCGCACTCCTACTGCAATTTGTGAACATGTTCGGAGCATCTTCGAAGCTTGTTCGTTTGATTCGGAGCATTTATATGGCCTCTTTCAGTCGTCTGACTAATTCCTGCCCGCAGCATTTACGAAAAAAAAAAAACTGACAGAGAGCTTAGTAAAACCGAAGGAAAATGTAGAAAGCAGTGTAATTACTCAGCGAACGATATAACTGCCGGTGCTTGACTCCTTTTATTGTTTATGGTGTTTTCATGCAGCCATTCCGACGAGTCGGCCGTCTTAATTGATCAAAGAAATGACCATTATTGAAAGGGCGCGCTGATGGAAGGTTTCTCTCCGAAGAAGGCGCAATTAAGTTCCGACGTCTTAATTATCGTCTTGATTGCGAACGGCACCCGACGGAAGTGCCCAGTGCGTGCCGCCTGGTTTGGAAGTCATTAAGCTCGAGAGCGATAAGAACTGTTTTCGGTGCTCTAGCTTCGAAAGTTTTGTACTGCCCTGTGTTCTCGAACTTGACTAACAAACATTAAAAAAAGGAACTTCAATGCACTCAGGCCACGAGGAAAGAGTCGGAAATCAAGACCTTTACGAGGTGTTGTCGGTGCCTGCCAATATCAGTTTGGTTCGTTTATTGAAGTAGTTCGCCGAGCAAAAGTGTTTCGCACAGTTTCCAGGAGGAAGCCAAGTAAAACATTAGCGATAGTGGTGAAGAAAATAAGGTGGGAAACTCTTAAATGAGACGATGTGTTGAACCTTTTTAAAAAGTTAGTGTTAATACGGGGCGCCGTTTTTGTTAATTCAAACTTTTCTCATCTTTTTATGATTTTCCCTGTTTTGTTTTACTGCGTGTGCCTTGATCATATACTATAAACGCGCGCACAAAAAAATTGATGTTGAAGCCACGTGGTTTTTTTTAAAAAGTGCTACGATGTTGAACTAGTGTTGTAATCATTTACACGGGCTGAGAAAGGCAGAATTGAATTACAAGGAGCTGGAGCGTTGGCTTTCAAATCGTTGGGTGCTTACACCCTCTAGTGTCGAATCAATGGCCGTCGCATCTAGGTGGAGTATATAGATAGGATGATAGTGCATTGCAAAGCCCTCTTGTAAATGTGTTATGGATATACTCTGGTTGAGTTCAGGGTGTCGTTTAATATATAACGACCTAAGAATCTAGGCTTCATGGATGGTAACTGGTAATCATAGTGCTCGGATTGTGTGTCGGAAACATCATCCACCGCGTCAAGCGATTGCCCTTTAAAAAGTGGGTACACTCACTCAGCAGGTTTATCCGTAGAGGTGCTATTACCCGATTACTACATTTAAAACTAAAATAAACGTGAACGACGGAATGTCTGTTGCGAACCCCCGCATGGCACAGAGCTTGCAAAAATTCTGCGCGCTTTGACGCAGAACGGTCATATGTAGCCGTAATCGCAAAGTTGTCGGTGTACATCTTTTTTTTTTCGCGAGCCCCCACGCTATCGTATGGTCCTATTTACTCGACCCGAAGAACGAAAGACGTATTCATATAAACCGAAAATGCAAACAGAAACGTACAAAGGATAGCGAAAGCGAAAGAGGGCAATAAATAGAATAGGACACGTCCGGGGTGGTGACAGCGATTTGTTCGCGAGCGTTGAAATGCATGTACCCTCCGCAAGCAAGCAAGCAAGCGATGCAATGCAGCCATCGCCGGCTCATGAAAGTCAATGAGTGCGGTGGAAGGCCTTGCCGCTGGAGCGAAAGGACGGCGGGGTGGGAGAGGGCGGCTGACATCGATGGAAAAGAAGAAAGAAAAAAAAAAGAAGCAGGGTGCGAGGGGTCGCCACCCCGTGGCCCCGGTTCTATTTGTACAAAGAGGAAACGTCGTTGTCTCTACATTGTCGGAGGTGCTGGAGAGGTGGCATGGCGACCGCAGCGACACTTGGGGCGCGGAGTGGCGGGACAGATTTCGGCCATCGCCTCTTTGTCATAGTCGCGCCGCCAGTTTGATGGCGCGCAAAAGGATCTGCCCAAGAGTCGAAAGGAAACAACGACAATAGGACGATTTCAGCTCCACGCAGACGCGTACGGAATGCGGCATTCTACCGAATATCCCTAAAGACACACCACCTCGGATTGGCCTGACCATGCAATCGTGTGTTATGTAATTCGCTCATTAATCTATTAAAGCTTAAATTTGCGAACTGCAGTCACCGAGAGGTAAAGAGACGCAGGGCGGGGCAGGTCCCGAGCATTTTATGATCGCCCCGCAGCCAGTGGGATTGGCGCATTAGCCAATCAGCAACTCGAAGAACCAATCACGAAGCAAGAAGTGCGAACATAACAGATGGCTGCTTTCCTCATTTTTGAGCTCTTTTCTTTAGTACTCTACCCTTTTTGAAAATAGAAGACTGGATAACCCCTGCTGGAAGTAACACTGATTGGTCCACTTATGAACAGGGCAACGGCCACCGCGGTACCAACCTAATTTCACCAGCTCAATCGGCGTCTCGGGAGAAGTGCTGTTCACGTGCGTGTGAGACTTACTATGGACGTGTACCTCAAAAGACCGATCTCTCCAGTCAGCTTCGCTACGCTGCCACTGCCGCGACGCATGGAGGGAACTTTGGTCTTTCTGCACGTGCGACAATCTCGCTGGAGCTTAGTACGTGCAGAGGACGAGATGGCACGAGCCCTCTCGTGCACTGTTAACTAAAGTTATGGCGGCGTCACGCATGCGCCCAGCGCTTGGTGAGATCGGTCGCTTGTGGACGCAACGTTTATTACTTAACGCAGCTACGTGTCGCCACAGTGCGGGACCAAGTTTAGTGTTTTTGCAAAAGGGTTTCACTTAATCCGGCTGTTTACATCTTTTTTTTATTTCGTGAGACATAATTCTTAGAGGGCTACTAACGTAAAGGTCTAAAAAGTAGTGCGCAAATGGTAGTCCACGAGGCAAGCTGGTTGTGCTATAGTAAATACGTTGTCTGTGTTTCTTCCTTTTCTGTGTTCCTTGGTGTCACGATTTTATTATTATGAATAGTCACCAGATTGCGCATGTTTATGTATAATTACGGTAATGCTGTCTTATGACGTTCTTGCGACTCTTATAATCACACCTCTGAGTTATTTTAGAAAAAGACAATCTGAAAGAAAACCCACAATGTAAGATAAGAGTAATATGCGCGCTATTTTTTCTCGCAATTGTCACTATATTTCACTCCTTTTGTTTTTCTTATGAATAACGGAGAACTTGTGCTTTTGAAATTTGGCCTGCAAGATAAATAACACCAAACATCATGAATATTGAAAGAATCTTGTATTTTTCACCGGATTGATCGTACGGAAGTTTAGTAGACGGATCTCACTAAGCTTTTCCCGCATCCGTGACGCCCCCAAAACTTAATTCACAGAAGGCAGGCGGCAGTGCACGAGACTGCTCGTGCCGTCTCGCGTTCTGCACGCGCAGAGCTCCAGCAGAAAGACAAAAGGTGCCCTCGACGCATTGCAACAGTGGCGGTGTAACAAAAGCTGAAAAAAATCGGTCTATTAAATAAAAAAATAAAAAGGCCGTAAAAACCAGCGAATTATTAGAGGGTGCCCGCACAGATACTTTAATGTTGTTTTTGTTTAACATAACTAGCTCCTAGTTCAACGAGGCCGATGTCCCCTACACCGAGTAAAGGAAGTAACGTCCCGTCCTCATCATTATATACGTCGTGGTGTTGTTTTCTCTTCTATTCCTCCGAGTGTGTGCTAGACTCCGTTTTACCATGAGTGTGAGAGTAAGCCGATGCTATAATCTGTTTCAGCTTGTGTTGTACCGCAGGAAAGGCTACAAGCGCGAGCTCCTTGCTCTAGGGCACATGTCGGCGGCACAACCTCTCGTGCATTAAGGGCAGCTGCCAACGCTATGAGTTCGCGCTTCTAGCCTTCGCTGCGGTACAACATAAGGTGAAACGGAGTATACAAGCAAATACTTTTGCTACAAGCGAGAATGTGTTGCCTTGAACGAAGCTTATACGCTGCTCGAGAGCGCGTGCTCGGCATGCACGTTCAAAGCGCGGGGCTCGCTCTCGCACTCGAACCGTAAGTAAAACGAAGTATTTGGGGTCTACACTGAACGCCATGTTTGAGTGCGCAGTTTAATGCGCATGCTCAGAACGAGCTCACATTAATGGGCTGCTAAGACCGGCCATCTTGATGGTGTGGAATGCACGTTGCAAAAAGAACTGTGGAAGTTCAACATCAGCCCGCGCTCAGCAGTTGCGCACACAGCTATGGCCACCCGCGAATACGCCCTATAGATAATTTTCTTTGCAAGCGCCACCAGGCGGCGTTTCCCTCTTTGACGTCCCAGCGAGCTTCCGGTTCACAAAAGAATGAACAAAGCCCACCTCAACACGGCTGCTTGAAACGTCGATGAAACAGTTAACCACCGATTCTCCAGGCGAACGCCAAAAGACCCAAGAAGCGCGAGATCTGTTCAAAATGTTCGAATGTTCTTGTAAACCAACTTGCCTCCTCCAAGATGTAATATTGTACAACCGAAGGCCCTCGGTAAATCTCCAACTTTGTTGTCCGTGGCAGCATTTATGCATTCTAGCACTGGTGACATAGGCAAGCTGGAGAGGCTTGCAAAGACGGTGCGACCGAAAGCCGCTTGGGACGCAAGCAGCGGTTCACGTTCGTAAACCGTAAAAGGGTGAATACGACCAAAGTTTCATGGCGTTGATTTAACACGCTCAAGCTCGATGTTCTTTGCATACAATCTGCCGGAATAAGCACAAAGTTTATGAAAGGTGGCGTATTGTGTTAATATCACAGACTAAAAAAAATTCGTGTTACTAAAAAAAAAAAAAAAAAAAAAACTCGTTTTTGCGATTGATGTGTTGAGTTAATAAAATGAAATCGTGTCACGATTCTGTGTTTTGAGTTTCATCCCGCCGACACCCATAACGTTGCTGTCCTTCAAACCGCATATATCTTCTACAGACTGGTACCATGGGCCCAAATATTACAACCCTATGAAGCCAAGACATATGGCGTTAGAAAAAAAAAACACTTCGCGCCAAAACACTTCACTAGTACCTTTATGGCATCGTGTATAGATGCTCAAAACATGCCTCGACGAACACAAAACCTCTTCAATATAAATGTTGCGCAAAGTGTTGCGCGTTAAAGCCGGGGTCACACTGCTCATATATCATGCAAAACACAGTCTGGAAACCCGAGTCACCGCAATGTATGTGGTTCGAATGCCGCGTGCCAAGTTTTCTCTTTGAACTCGCATTGCCATGCGGCATTCGAACCACGGATCTCGCGGTGTGACTCGCGTTCGAATCTGTTTCCAGACTGTAATTTGTACGATGCATGGGCTGTGTAGGCCCTTTTACGGTTAACAAACATGATTTGCCGCTTTCGTCCCAAGCGACTACCGGTCTTTGCAAGCCTGTTGAGCTTGCTTATGTCACCAGTGCTAGAAAGCATAAATGCTGCACGGACAACAAAGTGGGAGATTTAACAAGGGCCTTCGGCTGTACAATTTAACGTCTTGGAGGAGACAACATGGTTTATAAAAATATTCAAAAAACTTTTAACAGGTCTCACTCTTCTTCGTTCTTTTGGCGTTCACTTGGAGAATTGGTGGTTAAACGTTTAATCGACACTTCAAGCAGCGGTGTGTAGATGGGCTTTGTTCATTTTTTTAATGGAGCACCGCCTGGTGGTGTTTGCCATGAAAAGGGTTTATATGCAGTGCGACACCGGCTTACGAACACAACTCACTAGGATACAAGAAAAGGGCTACACGTTGATCTCAAGCTGAAAAGGCTACATCCGTTGATCTCAAAAGGCCTCATTTACAGATATTTCTCTGACTAATTTTGTAATGTGTGAAACAGTAATACTTTTACTCAAAACACTAATAACTAGGAAGAGATAAAGTCATAGACGCTGACGCGAGTCGCAATGTCGATATAGTTGACAGTCAAACAAGCCTCATCCTTGACTTCGTAATGTTCGCCTATACGAATAATGTCCCAAAAAGCGAGTAATAATTTTTGCGTATTTTCCGATGAATGTAGAATAGTAAGTGTTAGGAAGCGCAGAATCGGTACAAACATAAACTTCATCTTCTTTTATATATTTTAATCCACAATAGCAGAAATACTCATCTGCGTTAGCATTCTGAAGCTGATGGTGTAAAAGCATGCAACTGAAACTATTCGTTTTCACGCGCGGTTACTAATAAATATTAGCTAAATTACACAAGCCCAAAAAGCGTTCACCAGTGTAGTTACACACGCTGCGCGTACTGCCTTCTGCAGCAGTGGCTGTTTTAAAGTAAAAATCTAAATCAAATGGCACTTTGCACGCGCGCTCATCAATGTCTTAATTTGGTTGTTTACTTCAAATGTTCAATACACCTGAGGCAAACACGTGCAGCGCGTGTACCTACGTTCCCAGCATTCTTTTTGATGATTGGGTAATTTAGCAAAAAGGTCTATTGACAGTATTACTGGCCGCGGATGACTGAAAGATAAAAGGAAAAGATGGCGAACTGCGGGATATATTTTTTTAGGTACGTAGTACTCACGAGGGTGAACTTCTCCAACTTTGGTTCATGAAAATGCCCGTGACCACTAACCATGCGGCGCCGTCATCGCTGTGGTTTGTATACTTCAAATTTGAGAAAGTCGTTTCCTTTATCCTTTTATTATGGTGGGTTTTCACTGGCGGATTCGCGTGCGGATATGCGCTGGCGGCGAGTGGATTTTGGAGCCGGGTGGCGAAATCGACTTGTCGTTGGCCCGAAAATTTGGATATGGGTTCCTGGCCGATCCAGACTTTCCGCCAGCGACGGGCGGATTTCGCCGCTCGGCATCGAAATTCTCTCGCCTGCTGGCGAGGATCCGCCCGCGAATTCACAAGTGTAAACGCACCATTCATCGTCCTTGAAGGACGCTGGCGAGTCAGATCATTTCAGTTGAACGTTCGTTCACGGTTAAGCAACGCTCGCGCACCTGGTGATGACATCAGACTGTGTCAGCGTCACTGCCAGGGTGTAAAACTGATACCCTGTCTTCAGCCAACTCCAAAAAGTTTACATGAACGCGCCAGTTTGTCGAGCGTTGAAAGGCAAATGTGATTTGACTACTGTGTCATACTTCACTTAGCTTCCGAGAAGGTGGCTTACCATAGTCATGAAATAAGAATCTCACGAGACCCAGATGCTAGTATCCTAAATTCCTAAGCCTTTCAATACATCGAGTGTCGTCTTAAGCCGGGTCACACTGCCCATGCATCATACAAAGGACAGTCTGGCAGATACGAGTCACCGCAATATCCGTGGTTAGAATGCCGCGTGCTCAAGTTTATCCTTGAACTCATTGTCATGTGGCATTCGAAGCAGAAATCTATAGGTGACTCGCATTCGAGTCTGTTGGCAGACTTTCTTTTGTATGATGTAAAAGCAGTGTGACCCCGACTTTACATTGTGTAAGGAGCCTCACGCTTTGGATGTGACTGTATAGTTCGAACTTCAGAGCCAAAATGAAGAAGTCGTAGTCAACACCGACGCTCAAGACGTTTAATATTTTGTTCTTTAGAAGTAACAAGCAGGCGCTACTACGAGGAGAATGCCTTCCTTTTATGACAACTAAGCAGCACATGTTCAGTGCCCGTGAGCGTGAAATAGCTATAAAGATGATCACACGCTCTCTTTAGGAAGCAGCACATAAATGCTCTTTCGAGTGTCTCAAAAGATGTTCTCCGCGCACATCACATACTCTGTATCATACGCGTCTGTATGATTCAGGCGTATCATACTGGCGCGTATCATACTCACTCGAGCTGTTTCAGAGCGTTACGAGAAAGGAGAACTGGGTCTGTTCAAAAACTTTTTTTTTCATTACTAACGTTGTTTATTACTAAGCTCCGTCTATGCGTCGGTAGACTACGTGGTTAGAAGAAAAGCTTACTTTTTTTTTTTGAAAGAAAGGGGGGGGGGTTATAGTGTGCAATGCCAGTTCACAATTTGGTTAAAAACCTTATACAAAAACGGCTGAAATATAAATAAAATAAAGTCAGTTGCTTTAAAAAAGGCCCGGTGGAATTACTGAATTTCAACCCGCGCTCAAGTGGGGAAGCTAAACACATGTCCGAGAAACATAAGCCCAGAATCGGACATATAAACGGAACAAGCGAAACGAACAACATTGTAGAAACCCGAAACTGGGGAATAAAAAGGGGACAACACGCACACAACCTCCAATTCAGCTGCAACTTTTATTTCTCCTTCTTGGTTTATGAGGAGGACCCCTAACCGAACCTCAGACACGCGAAGTCAGTTGTCGTAACATCAAAACCCTTAAGATGTCCACACACATTCACAGTTTGTTTTTGAAAACAAACCGCAACTGGGAATATACCACGTAGTATGGTTCCTTAAACATATATTTGCGAGTATGGCGATGAATTGAGTGTTCTTTCACGGAAGCCTCGCGCTCGTTCTTAATTTTTTTTTTCAAGAAAATGGGGAAGGGGAATTGGAAGAGAGAAAGAGAGACAAGTCGTTCTCGCTCACAAGTTGAAACTGTTGCTCGCTTACCTTGTGCTTGAGTCGGTGACGGTGAGCCCCATGCGGCCTTGTACGAGGTCTCTGCACGGACAGACACAAGAAACAGATAAGCTGTTGTAAAATGCCTGCTGAATTCGGCGTCAACTACCACCAGTGACCGCACTAACATTACACTTACATTGGCAAATTATTCTGAATGAAAAACCAAGCATTGAAACGTGTCTTTCTAATGTAATAATTTTGTGAGTAAAGTAGAACGTCGAAGCGTTTACAATACTGTGTTGTCCTGGGATCTTAGCCGGCATGAGAAAGGTATCTACGCTGTAAGGTTGTTCTTTGTGTATAGCGTACACTAATAGGGCGCTGATAACGAGCGAATGAAGAACTTTACGAATAGCGTGGCTAACTACCCAAATATGCAAGCACATTTTGGAATAAGCGGAGCTGTATATTTTGTTATTTACACATACTATTTGCTTATCTCTGGCATCCAAGGCCGGGAAGGCATCTAGCAAGAATTCTGACTTTAAACAAAGGAGAGAAAACACACACACATCTGTAACTAGGGAAGTAGCCTAAAAAGTAGCTCTGTAGCGCTGACACTATTTTATTATTCTTTTTATTTTATTCGGCGTTTGTGACGTTTGCTGGAAGACTTTTTCTCATTAATAAAACGAATGAAAACATCTTTTTTTAAATTGTTGGTCCTAGAGATAAAATACAACATTCAAGCTAGGATGTACAGAAGTATTAAATTCCGTAAACGTGGCAAACAAGAGGCGAGTTGACTTATGAACAATACCTTATAAATTATTACTCACATTCAGTCATTTTATGTATATATATTCAGACATATATTTACTCATTATTAAATATATACGACGTCTAAGTTCACGGCTGTGTTAGATCACAAAGAAAAACGTCCGTTGACAAATATGTCAACGGACGTTTCGCCCACATGGAGAAATATATGTGTATGCATTTACGACGAATATATGTATATTCCTCACATCGTAGTTATCGCAGTGTAAAAACAAAAGCTTTTCAGGAAAAAATGTATATTGTGCTTAAATAACGAAAAAAACACACACGTAGTTTTTTTATTTACGTGTATGTGAAGCAAATCAAGTCTCATCGTCACGGGTTGAAAGATAAAAAATTGCAATGAAGTACGGCGAGACAGGATTATTGAAGCGAAGCTGCCCCCTCTCCGAATCTTCGGCACGTCTCATAGGTGTCACACCTCGTTCAAGCAGGCTCGAAGGAGACGCCGCCATCTTGGCTGCCTTGAATTTCAAAAGGACCTGTTCCTCATATTGGGCTAGACTGTTCAACATTCCAAAAATCGCTGTCCAATTCAGAACTAGACTGCCGCGGTCGTGTGAGCGTGTCGCCGGGGATGTGCGCGGTCTCGGCTCGAAGCGCTATCGGTCCCTGCGAGAGACTGCAGTAAAAAAAAAGTGTAGGGAGATGGAAGGAGAGGAGGACAGGGGACACCAAATGGAAAGAAAGGAGGGGGGGCGATGTGGGTATTGATCCGCTCGAGCAGCTCGAGGCTGTCGCATATTGAGCCGCGGGTATCGACTGCCTCCCTTGCCTCGCTGCGACTGGCTGCATATCATGCGCAGCGATGCTTCGCTCCTTGCCCCTCGCGTCCCCCTTTTTTTCTTGTTTTTTTCACTTACACGTTTGTACTTTAGCTCAATGACTTGGCCAATATCACTACATATTGTGGTTCGAGACTCGATGTCTGCTGAATTTTTTGCCTCGCCGCTCCTACCACTGTCTCCATACCAGGGCGACACACCCACGTATGGTATCGTATCTAAGAGCAAATAAAGGCAAGACGAAGGACAACAACAACAACGTTGACAACGCGTACGAAACGTTTTTCTTTCTATGTTCATAGTTGGAGTGGTGTTGATATGGTTGCGAACATCTATCGGTGAGCCTCAACTTATCGGCATGTAATCTATGAGTTTTCTTTTTTTTCTTTCTATAGGGTGCTAGTTTCGGTCACCATAGCTCCCACCGTGAAAGCGTCAGGGTACGCTGCGCATCACTGTTAGCGCAAAGAAGACAATTGCGAATTTTCACATTTTACTCCTGAAGATTTTGCCTCGTGCACCAATAGACCGATATCAACAAGCGAACTGCGCAGGCGCGCGCATTCCGGAAGTGGTGCCGCCTCCATGCTACTTGTATAGTCATTGCTTTCCGGCTTCCCGGCTGCATAGGGCTGCGGTGAGCGTACATCATCGTACATCATCGTTTGGGACGCCTCGGTACGGGCTTGGATCCTCTCGTCATATGTGTACTTCATAAGATTGTATTGTTTGTAATGCCCAAGTTTGTCAGCAAGCACAGAAAAGCAGTTGCAGTCGTCTTATCGCTTTAGAAGCGCTTCGTCGTCTGCTGCCACGTTCGAGTCGTTCACGCAGTGGCCCCATTGCAACCAAAAAAAAATAAAATAAATAAACGACGTTACTGTTAGAGAACTTTGACTGCTCGGACGTCTCACTGAACTTGGAAACAAGGGAACATCTAGTTCAATGGCAAAGAACACGAACATTCTAAGGACCATCGGCTTGGTCTAACACCGCGGAACAGCATCGAGTGTGTCGATGGGAAACGGAGCTTTGTAGTGCTCAGACTTGTGCTAACGTTTTTATTGACAATGAATTAAGAATAGCAAAATAGACTTTCTCGGGGAGCGATAGTGGTCTAAAGGTCGTTTCATTCTGGCTTACAGCCTGTGCGACGGAGTACCGATTAACTGCGGATTGAAGTCTGTACACAATAAAATGCATAGATGGGCCAGTTGGTACATCATGGGAAAAAAGCGCCGAAGGAACACTGACCAAGAGTAGAGTAACAACGACACAGGGCGCATTTTCAACTGAATTTATTACGAAAGAACAAACTTATATACCAACGGGAGCACACCATCAGACGTAACACCTCACGTTAGTCTCCGCCCAGCCCACGTTTTAAATATTCAAACTCATCTGTAGATAGAGCCAGAGAAGTATCGCTAATGCATTTGTCACCCCTATTCCTAATCTCAAATGCCCCATGAAGCTCGTTTGACACTTTGTTTTTATACTTTGCCTATACACAAACAAGAAATGATCTGCAGATTGACCATGCCTGAGCATCGCAACAACTCGCATCTGTCAAAAAGAAGCAACCAATGTCATGTACCTAGAAACGTTTGATGGATATGAATTTTTTGTATGAATTCTATTCAATCTTATTTTGTTTGCGCAAGGTCCAAACGCTGACATTTGCCCGATGGTGGAAGCTTTTCGCTGCGGTTTCAATTGGTGTTAATACAAAACGGATCAATAACGCCAGCCAAAATAAAGTTGTGACATAATAGGCCCCCCTAGGCTGGGTGAGTTTTTTTTTTCCTGCCTTTTTGTTATTAACCGTTGCACTTCTTAACTGCATTATGTGGTGTTTTCGCGTTTTGTTTGTAAAACTAAATAAATAAAGACTGCTTTCGAAAAAGTTGGTTTCATTTCAAGGTATGCATACCTTGAAATGAAACCACGGCTTCTTTTTTTGTAATTGTCTTAATTTTTTAGGCACAGTTGTGCTTGAAACATACACGCTAACAGTTATAACCACCAAATTACATTGAGCAAAAAGTGGAATAAGAACGGCCGCCAGAAAGCGGCGCGGAGAACGCGATTGAGATAGACTGCTAGGGAGCGAGTGTTTTGGGAGATTCTAACGTATGGAACACTTCGGCACTCCCTACTAAGTCTCGTGCGCTCTAACCTTACACTCCCTAGCTAACGTGCAAGGGGTGGATATAAATTATAAAGCAAAACGCGAAACAAACGAAAAAAACCCTCTCTTTTTCCGTTTGCTCGGTCCGGCTCGGTTTACCTTTCCTAGCCACTCTTTTCGGCGACTGCTTTCTTTCGGGATGACATAAAATCCGACGCCTTTTTGCCTGGTGCTGTTATTGTAGAACCCTGAAACACGACAGGTGAAGCTACCCATTGAAAACAGTGAGTAAACATCCGATTAAAAATTTCGTGCTAACCCGAAAATTTCTAAACGCTGGGCATACAGAGTGCACTGGCGAGGCCGGAAAACTGAGAACTACAGGTACCAGAATGCGCCGCGGCAGAGGTGGTGTTGTGCAACTCTTGGTAAGATTGGTATATTGTCACGCAACCACCTCGGCGTGTATGTATTGCGTGAAATAATTGTCTACCTTAAAGTATCGGCGAGGCTTCAATGTATTTTCTTAGATACTTCTTTTTTACGAGAATATGTGTTGGAAAAAAGATTTCGGTCGTAGTGAATCTGGCCAGACCCACTTCTAAAATCACGAAATGGAATATGGCGTAAATTATGATTTAATAACTTGACATGATCACGCGTTGTATTCATGTTTGGTGAGTCGCAGTACCCAGTTTTATAAAGATATAGATAATGCTTAAAATAAAAACTTATAAAAGCAACATATGTATGTATTTATTAACATATCTTTTTCAACTGTATATCATGGTCATAAAATTTATAACCCACGTTACCTTTATTTGTGTCGGCACTATTTGTTTAATATTAGTATCGTAATTTTTATTTTTATTCTTTATTCTACATTTTACCGCTCTCATCGTTTTCCAATAGTAATACTGTGGGGAAGCACATAACGGAAGTAGGTGTATTTAATATGAAAGTGCAAACAAACTTGGAACTGACGTTTTTTCCCATTTTTTGAGAAAGTTGCTCGCAACGTTTGCAAAAACAGCTAGTAAGACTTGTTCGTTTACATTGATCTGGCAGGCACTTGTGTCTCACTATACATTAAAATACATAAAAGATTGACCGGAAAAACAAAAAGAAAAACAAAAGCGAACTCAGCCCTACGCGATGACCACCAGGGAGTTAGTTTTCTATTTCCCAAATAATCCTATTAATGACATATCTGATCTGATCCACCGAAATTTTTTTGTGATTGTTCCCGTACAAAAAATGAACATTGTAACGTGATGATAACGTGCGAACTTATTTATATGAAATAGATCGTGTATGTATCTTTTTGTTATAAGACGTCCTTCGTACAGGGCAGTGTAACAAATTCTCGTCTGCGTACGCTACATTTTTACAGAAGGAATTTTGATTCGGTTTAGTTTTACGAACACGTCGGTTTAACTTCTGGGTTATAATTATGGACTATGATTATCCCTATCTGATACAATAGGATAACATCCTGTGAAGGGGACACTTGGGATGTTCAAGTGTAAGAGCAGGAAGCGTGAATACGAAAAACATGCGAGTCCGTTAAATAAATAATATTCGCATCACCTACCGGGAGCTCATGCAGGTTACAATCCCCAGGTTTCACAAAAATATTGGACGCACATTGAATTTACCTTATCTGTGAAATCGCAAAGCACAATTAAGTCACACCTGGAGAATTAAGACTTGCCTCTTTAGAGCACATAAATGGCATAGAATCCGACTTGCAGTGTTCAGAAACGTACATATTCAAATTTATCGCGAAAACATGTAAAATATTTTGTGCTTATAGAAACTTGCGCTTGATGGGCTGCAATTTTTTAGAAGTAATTTCTAATTCAAAGCAAATTCTGCGGAAAACAAAGTTAGACTGAGTTTTTCGTCGAAATATGTTGTAACGTTAGTGTTTTCCAATGTCTGCGTTGTTAAGAGCACCAAACGTTTGGGTTGCGTTTTTTTGTTTGTTTAATGTGTACTGCATCACTAATCATGATCTGTAGTGTTCAATACGCCGAGTCGTTTCGGTTTCGACTGTGTCTGAATGACGTCAGAGACCCTGCAACGCGACTATAGACCTTTTCAAAAACGGGCTTCTGGCCGGTTCTATTTTCAGTGTTCGTGCGTAGGGCGCGAGATTCGCTCGCTTTACGAAGCGACGAACATGCGCGTACTGGGCTGAGGAGATCGCACTGTGGACTGAGAATTTGTAAATATTGGGATGGTGCATAGGGAGTATTCACTGGCGGCCATAGCTGTGCGCTCGACTGCTGAGCGCGTGCTGACGGAGAGCTTCAGCAGTTATTTTGGAACGCGCATTGCGCACCATCAAGGCTGCCGGTATTAGCAGTCTATTAATGTAGGATCGTTCTGAGCATGCGCTCTAAACATCGCCTTCAAATACGGCATCCAGTGAACACCTCCTACGGTGGTGGTCACGTGGGCCCAGAAGATAGTGGTGCAGTAGAGGCTTTCTTGTCTGTTTTCATTCAAGCACGTGCAGAGCAGATGTACCGCGTCGTTTTATTTTGAGCCCACATGAATACAGCCATACGCAGTTGCCCTTTCTGGTGTGTGACGCCATTACGAGACCTCGGGACCCAGCAATAGAAACCGTAAGCAATATTGCCGTGTTAATTTATTCACGGCGTATTGGCGAATTTTACTCTGGAGTTTATAATTTGTGACTCTACCCACATTACTCAGACTAAAAAAAAATAAAAAAAAAACCGCAAACCAACATTTGATGTTTACTTCTTTAAGCGCGAAGAAAAAATCTAGGCCTGTGAAATTGATTGAATGATCACTTGGTTAATGTATTATTCGCCGAATACTTTTTTAACTCGTTACTCAGTAAAATGTTAATATTTTATAGGCTTGTCACGGGCATCATCTTTGTAGTTGTCGAACATAAATACATGGATACTTAGAATCAGCTAGCGTCAATATCACTAGCGAAATATATGAGGCTAGTAAGACGTATGTCTGACTTTTGATTACTTAATTAGTACATAATAGCTGGCAACATCGTGTCAGTAAAAAACAACAGCAGTAACAACAACATCTAAACAGTATTCTTTGTCCTTTTCTCTACCTCTGCCTCCAGCCCATAACATTTGAGTGCGGTCTAAAAAAATTAGACGGCCTCATTAAAATGTGGTATTTCTTCATCACTTAGACTGGATACGAATCCCAGATATTGTATTCCCCAAATATACGCATATTGTTTTATTAAAGTGAAACGTTCTTTCAACAGTCTTCTTAGTTTAAAACAGCGCGACAAGACAAAGAAAAAGTAAAGACGAGACAGACGGCACCGCTGTCTGCCGCGAGGCTCGACACTGATTGGTTGACGGGTGGGAGAGGAGGAGTGAGGTGCTCGACGCTGATTGGCTAAAAAGGAGGCCATGTGACCCGAGGGGTAGGCGAGGAGGAGTTCGACCACCTGTGCGCACTGAGTGAGAGGGGCTTGGGAGCATGGAAGGCTCTGGAAGATCGGCAGGTGTATCAGACCAATTAGCGGTAGTATCGCTTCATTATAGGAACAACTATCAAGTTTACACATGGTACGCTTTAAACTCTCTGATGAAGAGCGCCAATTAATGGGATAAAAATTACTAATCTGTACACAGCCCACATAAAACATGATTATAATGGTATTTGCGAGGCGCCTCGATACCGTTCTAAAAACAAACTTACTTAGCAGTACTCAATATTTGGAAACAAGCGCGTTTGTACGCATAAGTTATGAGTACTTCGCAGTCGTAGAAACCCTAGAAACCCGTTTTCTCAAGAACAATGCATCTGCGCACGCGCCCATTGGCGACCAGTGTTACCGCCTACTGGCAACAAAATATGAGGTAACTCCTACGCTATCAAAAAAGTTACACTTGTAGTGTTGCACTATCCATATTACCTAAACTGCCTAGCGAAACATTAGACAGAAATAATAAGAATTACTAACGGTAGCACATGTTGCTATTCTCGTGTCAGGTATTCAGGAAATGTTGAATACCATTCAGTATTTCCAAAGCGATCCATGCCCCCGACCCCTTCGAAAGCACGCGGCTGCTTCCCCACAGCGAGGGTCGCCCTGCAGAGAAGCGACATTCGCAGGCGCCGACCTGCAGGGGGCTCACGCCGGGAGCTTCCTGCACGCAACCTGAACATGCGCGACACCTTTCTCGCGCGTGAGGAGTGCACGGGACCTAATGGACTCACACGAGAACAAATTTATGGCCGTGTTTGACGGAGTGCGTCACGGCTGGTTTGTTGGAAACACCGCCGGCGTTCGGCACGTGCCGAGTCCATTGTGCACCCGTGTGTAGATTTGTTGGCGCCCTTCGCTGCGTGCTTTTAGAGTTGATATCTGATGGAGTGCGTGTTCCCGCGTGACTGGAAGCGCTCGAACACACCCACGCGGCGAATAATCGGGCGTGTGCAATGTGTTTTCTCATGCCGCGGCGTTTTTTTTGTTTTGTTTGACGTTTGTTTTCAAAGGACGAACAGCTCATTCACACCAGGGTGTTTTTGTTGGGCCTGACAAGGAGAACATAGCAAATGGGTTTACCTTTTGTTTATGTGCATTCGTAAAATAATTATAAATAGTGATCACCTCCAAATTTAAAGGCACTTTTTTATGTCTTATTTTAAGGTCAGAACTAATAAAAAAATCAAACCTGATTCAACACCGTTGTAATTAGCTAGATTAAGAGTAACCATACGGGGTAGCTTTTCGCGGTGGAGCATATCCTCCCCTGAGGTCTTGAGGGAGGCATGCGGCACCGCGAGCAGCACCAAAACAATACGGAACTTGAGGACGTCGTGCGGGTGTGCTTTAAATGGTCGCGCAGAACCGCGATATAAAGGTATACACCCTGCAGAGTTGATGAAGTTCGAGACGTGTGACAATACAGAAGGCTTCGTCATATAAAGGATGAAAAAGCCTTACGCGTACCCGTTTTTTCTTCTAACAACATGACCACGTTCGACCTCTATTTTCATCTTATCGCTTGGTGAATAAATTAAAAAAAGACATGTACACAATGATTTCAACTATGTATATTGTAAAATAAAACAGACCTACAAAATGTCAAAGCACTTAAGTTGCGATGTTTCCCGGATGCATAGGAGTAATAAATGCTGGATGGTAATGACATGATCGACACGGGAATCATCCCCGTTAAAGGAAGAAAAGGAATTTCCTGCTGAGAAACGTTAATTGGTCGTACGTTAAAACGCCTGGTAAGTGTCACGGCTGCCTACTGCCACCGCTGCCTACAGCTGCACAACGTAACCATGCCATACGATTCTGGTTGTGTCTCAGCGTGCGCGAAACAGATATGATGGGTTCACTTTGTGCCAGGTCACAACGTGACCGAAAAATGTAGTTGACTTACCGATCCATTCTTAAAAGCAAATGCATATAGAAAATTGTGGGACGCTATCTGTGGTTAGCAGCTATTGAATTTCGATTATTTGGTCAAACGATACACTTTCACACTTTTGGGAACAACCCCAGCGAATTCCTATTCGTGATGAAGGCCGCTCACCGCTTTTTGTTTTTATATCCTTTTTGCTCTTATTTCTATTTATGGAAAGTGCTATCGCGTGAGCTCATCTATAAACCTTGGGACTGCTGTCATAAGTGGTTGCCAAACAATGTGTTACTATTAAATTTTTTGACAGCAACAAACCGTTTGTTGGTTCTCGCGATATCATGGAGGGTTACGAACCGGAATGCAGGTGCGGAAACTATTTAGGCATGCCTCAACGCCAACTCAAAAACGCTCGACACCCTCCGGGGAAGCACCGGCGTCGTGTTTTGACACAACGAGTGGCTTTCACCAGGCCGCGTGTCATTAGAGGTCAAATATGTAAAATTGGGAGGGGTGTCAGAAACAAAGTCAAACGAGGAGGCGAAGCACTATTCGCCCATGGACACCGGTCTGCCAAGTGGCGAAGCCATGTCAGAACCTCGTCCGCGGGCGAAAAGTAGCAGTGCACAAAATTCGATAGCTGTCAACGACGTTTCATGACGCACGTATGCGAGCAAGGGAAGAATTCGAGCAAAAACAGCATATTTGGGCCCGAAAAAAAAAAAACTGACTCAGAGTACGGGAGAGTCAAAAAAACGTACCGAGCACACACGTCGCATTCTCATGCACAGGTCTCGTGCGTAAGCTGCGTTTGCGAGTGTCGGCGCTCTGTTTCGTTTGATTCTCCCGCCTCCGGATTGCGCACGGGGTTTCAGTGATACGTAAACGGTTATCGTATGTCGTTGTCGCGTTGCTTACGTAGCGCGAGCAGGAAGGAGCGGTTCGCATGCGCGCGAAAGAGGAAGTGCAAGAGCGCGCGTGAGCGGCGGCCGTGACGGCCGTCCCCACGCGGGTTTACCGGTGAACAGCATGGTGAGGTTGGTGACGGACGCGTTGTTGAGCAGGTGGTGCGTGGTGTCGGCGCCTGGGGGCCCAACCCGCTTTCCCGAACTCATCCACAGGCGGCACACCTCGGCGGCTGCTGCGACGGCGGGCCCGAACCTCGCCTGAGGCTGCCGGCAGTCGCCAGCCACCGCGTCGCGAGCCACGATGACGCCACGCCACGCCACGCCACGCCCGTCACGCCACTGCTGCAGGCCGCACGCGCGACCGGGCACTCCCAGAAAGCAGCGTCTCGTTTTTCCCCTTCACGCTCGTGCGCACACGGGACGGGCCGCGCCGGGAATCGCCGGGAGAACCCACAAAACGCGCAGCTCTCGACGAACTGGCATCTTGGCTCGGGCGACCTGGTCGGGGTGCGCGGTGGCCGGGGTGCCGGCCGCTTCGATTGGCTCGCTGCGCGGGCCAATGGCAGGGACGAGTCGCGTAAAAGGGCGAGGAGACTCGGGGAGACCGTCCAATGGGATCCGGATGCGGCGGATTATGCGCGGGTCGCGGGCCGGAAGGGCGGGCGCCGGTTCTTGTTGCCAGGAGTGGCGGCGAGAAATCCGGCGGAACCGGGCGATTTCCGACCACCGGAGGAAAAATGTCGGGCCGGAGACAAGGCTCCCCCGCTGAAAGCCGGACGCCCTACTTAAGCGGAATGCTTCATGTCGCCGTTAGTACACTCGTCGGGAGTTCCGCCGCTGCGTTCTTGCGCGGCCTTCGCGGGGGTCGGGAGCCGGAGTCGGGAAGCCGGAGTCGGTGACTCCGAGGCGGTCGAGACGGCACGTCTTTTTTGTGCTCACGGACGATGTTTCGTGCAAAATGTCACGCAGTTGTTGTGGAAGGTTATTCGCGGAAGAGTGCGTTCAGAAACGAGGAATAAATTATCACACCCGTGTCCCTCCCATTCCCGAGGCTAATATGAGCGCAGTTGAGTGTCGACTGCGCGAAGGTCCCTAACCGGCTCTAGATATCCCCAGACATCCCTAAACACTGAAACGTTGTCTTCAGAAATATCCCCAACAAGGAAACGGTTTCTTTTTTTTTTTTTTTTTCTGTCGCACATGTTTGATTATGTTCGTGGAATACACTGGTGCTGGTTGAAAATACACGTTTGTAACGCTTAGTAAAAGTCTGACAAAAAAGGTGCTACAATATATTTCAATTCGTAATTCAGTACTTATACGCTCAAAATAAATACCATATTTGTGTTCATGGGATTTCTTTTTGGCCACAAAAATTCAAGGAAAGCAATTATAGCGTTTAGTGATCTCGCTCGATGCAAGTGTCCATATAAACACGGATTTGCGAAGTTAGCATCAATGTTGTACTCGGAATAACACAACACTTTCCCACCGACTCATAAAACCAGCGATACGGGCACACCTCTGCTGGACTTTGACTACACGCAAGAGTACTTACTCGCAGAGCACGAAAGTTCACAGGAAATTCGCGGCACATGCCTTTTCTTTGGAGTTTAGAAACCTAATCCCGAGCGTTTTTGTTTTCTTGTTTTTTAAAGACAAATTAATGGAAAGATACAAATAAATTGAGATTTTGGTATACATACACTCTAAGAACACTGGAGCTTTGACTCTTCCTGCAAAGCACCTGAAAGAACCAATCACTGCTCTCTAGGGAGGAAGCAGGGCTAATAACGAGGCTTAAAATAAGTTTACGTGTAAATAAATTGTCCACACTATGACACTGAGCGTATAATTCGGGCGTACAATTCCCGTAATTACGAAACACAATACGTAAGAGCCGATTTGATCATCTTAGACACAATCCTGCTAACGACTCCGAGTCAAAGTGCCCGCGCACTCTGAGTGCAACACGAAGGAATCCCGCAACAGAACATGCTCGTTCAAACCGTCCGCGCGGCGGAGAGGTCTCGAATACGCGACTTGTGTTCGTACGCGTACGACTTTCACGTCTTGATGCGACTGGGACTCCCGTAACGTCATTAAGTCGAGTTCCTCGTTTTACCTTCGGGCTACTCGATGAAAGGGCATTGTGCGAGGAGCGATGGGCGCGCGCTAAATAAGGGCCACTGCTGCGACTCGGGTTCGAGTGACGCGACGGAGAAGCCATCGCCACGGGCGGTTTCGTTAAATGGGGAAGCGAAGGAGGCTCGGGAGGGACGCTGAAAAGAGCAGGACGGGAGAGACACGGCCGTTTGTGCGCGGCGCTTCCACAATGGCTTCCTAACAAGGTTGCTCGGGAGGACGAGGGAGGGAGGCCTTCGCCGCTGTGCGCGGTTTGGGTCCGGGCTGTTTCGACACGCCGCGTCTTCTTTGCACCCATTCGGGACGGTTTTTTTTTTATTTTTTTTTAGGTAGGGCAGGCGGCACGCGATCCCTCGTGCCTCTATCCGCATGTTGGGTGCTCCTCTTGACGCGAGTTATCTATTATCAATTAGGCACGCGATACGTACGATGGACTCTGTAGATGATAATGCCTCGGTGATGAGTGTAGCGTTGTCACGACGCGTATAGCTTTTAAAATTTGGATTAAAATTTGTTTCGACGATCTTTTGTTTTTGAAGCTGGTGTTGTCATAGTGCCCGGAGAAATTAGCTTTAAAATTTAGCTTCCGGGCGCGTGACGACACGAACGTGCAGTAATGTCTTTACAGTCAGAGACAAAATCCAGCACAACTAAATAAAAAAATAATAAATATTAAATAACCTAATGAAATAAAGCACGACGACCGACATTTAAGGCACGAGGTCCCCGGGTAGACAAGATATGGGATGTGCACAAGATGTGAATTAGCATTGCCCGTGGAGCGGTAGAATTTGTGAACACCTGGGAATCGGCGTCGTATTGCTTGAATGGCAGAAGGATGCAACCTCCCTGAGCTGTGGGAGTCGGGTCAACGTGACCCTCTTTACAATCTCGCTTCAAATTTAGACTGCTCCGAATGTCGCATTATTCGGCACAACGAGACTCTGGCGGTGCGTTCTGAAAGAAGCACTCAATTGTAGAATTCTTGATACTGTCACAGAGAGAGAGAGAGAGAGAGAGAGAGAGAAAAAAGAAATAGAACAAAAAAAATTAATTGGAAATGTTATGAGAAGGGCATGGCCGGGATGGGTTCTCACTGCTAAAACACGTGATCCACAACCGAACACCGAGCGTGTCATCTCACTTGTTTAATGTCGGAGAGCAGAGGAGATATTGAGGACTGAATATATTCGGCCAACCTCGCTGTTCACTTCTTTAGTCGATCTTATTTCCTCTCGAATGGTCGCAAAAAAGATATTAGTATTCTAAGCCCCGCTAGAAGTCTGGTAAGAAATCACTTCGCCCAACTCTTCTGTTCTCATATTTTCAAGCACCCTCCCTCCCCCTTTCCCAAGCTGTACGAGTCTTGCCTCTGCCCAGTGAGTCTACTGTACCAGTTGGCGCAGTCAGTCCCTGTTTCCGTTTGGAAGAGGATTACACCCCAAAGGTTTATAACCTTATGAGGTGGCTGCCCTGTGCACTTGCTCGTACGAACAAAAAACTCAGCAAAACTTTTATGAAATAAAAGAAATGAAACGAAGAACTGTTGTTATGTCAGTACGGCTGAAACAAAACAAACAAGGAGGACAAAACTTGTGTAACAAAAATGTGGTGTTCCATTCGTGTCAGTCACGAATGGAACGCCTACTACTGCCTATTTTCGAGCTGCCGCGGGTATTTTGTCGAAGCTCGTCCATTCCTGTCGACGTCAAGAACCTGCGGAACGAACTTCTTCCTTCATTTTGTTCGACGCCCACATTTTGCAAAGACAGGGACTGCACCGCGAGATGTGCACTCGACTGATGGCGCAGCGAGACGCAGACGGCTCCCTACCCGCGGCGGTGCCCCCCCCCCCCCTCTCCGGTCCGCTCCGAGGGGCCGAGCGGAAATGGACGGCCGGACACTTCCGTCCGCGCCATTGTGCATGCTCCGATGGAGGAACCACGTCGAAAGGGTTGAGGAAACATTAGTTCGGCGGCGGGCAGCGCAGCGCCTGTGTCGCAGTTCGAACCAGACCCAGTGAACGACCGCACTCGTGGAGGGGGACAGGCCCCGGGCCGCTGGATCGATGGGCTGACGCGGGCGCCATGTTAGATTTTAGAAGGGGAGGGCGGCGAGCGCCGGTTTCGGCAAAGGGAGTTGTTGGTTTTGGGAAAGTCTTCGTGAAAGGGGAAAGGGGGGGGCGCATGCGCGGTGGGTATTGGCTGCGCGAGTCAAGTGCGGCTGAAGAATGTAGGGAGAATAGTGCGTGGCGTTCAGTATGGAGCAGTAGAGAGCTGGTGACGCGTTCTCATGAAACCTCAATGATGCGGGTGTGTACAAAACGTGTCTGCAATTCGTTTGGCTTTCTGTCGACGTTAGCGTGGTCTCAGAGACTGCGTTTCCTTTTTTTTATGCGGAATTCCTCTTCGAGACGGACAGGCCAACTAGATCACATTGAGAGCTTCTCGCAACGAAAGGGAAAAAAGTCAAACGACAAAAATATTGTTTTGTGATTTGGATTATTGTCTTGATCATCTTAGTCGCTTCCGTTTCCTTCTAGAGGTTGCGCTCGTTGATGTGTGTTTATGAACCCAGCACGCTGTTTCCAAACAGGCCCGCGTTTGGCCACAGCAGGTGTGGGGACTGCGCGTGCGAAGGAACCAGACCGACGCGAGATAAAGCCTTTGCGCATGCGCAGTGCCGATGCCATGGCTTTGGCGTGACGTCAGAGGGTGGAGTTGGTGTATACTTCGTTTCACCTTAGGATGGACCGCAGAGGAAGCTACGAGCCATGGAAGCCGATCGAGTCGTGTTGAGCATAAAATTTACCTCAGTATAGCGTTCTCGTTATTTTAACGAATCGTAGCATACTGCTATTTAACTGATATCAGTCACATCAGACGCTTACGTTTTGTTCTTGTGAAAAGGAGATTTTTGAGGGCTATCGGACTCACATTTTATTTTCTCTGCAAGAAATAGATTATGCAGTATAAAAGCAAATCGTGAAAGGTCGCGCATTTTTTTGTATTGCTGTTGTCCCCGTACTACATCAGAAAGCGCGGTATATGCTTCCGCTATCGCTGTTCGAGCAGCTGCTGGACTCGAACATAGAATAACAGAGGTGGAGGACCACCCATGTGGTCAGCCAGCTGCGACTGTGCGTACGTGATCACAACGTGGAAGAGTCAAACTCTCAAAACACCAGGGCAACAACAACGAATCAACAACCGCTCATCACAAACGCGGAGGAAACGAACAGAACCGTTACACGCATTGTCCACCGCGATTGCGAGGCACGGATGAGGCAAGGCGGCTCGTAAACAACCGCGCTGAACCGAAGCGGGTCCTTGTAAACAAGATAATCCGCCCTGGGATACGAGGATTATCCCGCGAAACCCGCTCGAGGCTTTCTTTGTCTGGATGGTCAGCATTGAGCGGAGGCCGGGAGGGCGGAGAGGGTGCTTCCGCGCAGGACTCGTGGCGTAGTCGACGGAGCGTGCCATCGAGTCTGCTATTTCTTATCTCCGTCCCGCGATCTCGTCGTTCTGTGGCTTTTGTGCGTGGAGAGCCACATTTTTTTTTATTTGAGCTTCTGGGGTTCTTTTATGTACTATAGAGGCACCCAATGTACTAAAAGTTAGGTACAACCAGCCGAAATCCACTCATTGGCTGATGTTACTTGTTAATCACAGCTACGACTAAACTTCTTAGTTTCAAGAAAACCCGTATTTGCTCTTCGTGTGTCTTCGGGGTCGGTGTTAATTCATTTGCATGTTGCGAGGAAAGTCATAAATTGTTACTCTCCTGGATTGGTAGATAACGTACTATTACCACTTGAAATGCTTTTACAGGTGAAATGCTTTACATATGGCATGCTTAAACAAACTAATGTTGTTGTTTTTTCCCACATTTTCTATGGTCCACACTTGCTATGATCCTTTTAAAGAAATAAAATAAAATAAAATAAAATGTCTATGGAAATATTGAATAATTAGAAAAAGCTAACACGGACTAAAGCATCTACGTTTCATCACGATAACTTGAAACATTAATGCGCCTGTCCTATTGCTTTACAAGTCACCAGAAAACACTAATATAAAACAATATTTTTTTTTCTGTGAGTGACGAATCGCATTGCACAGCACCGCGCCGCACCGCCGCGCGGGACTTTCGGAAATATACTTGAGCGCATGCGTATCTCCGAGTAGTGTCACGAATAATCTTAAACACCGTCCAGCCACTAAAACCGTGCAGTACAGCCAAAGCTACAGGTGAGAGAACGTATGCCAACCTGTTCAAGAGGAGGGAAAGGAGGAACGGGAGACAAGGGCTGGGATTCTCCCGTTCTTCCTTTCCCTCCTCTTGAACAGGTCGGGGTACACTCTCTCCCCTGTAGCTTTGGCTGTACTGCACGGTTTTAGTGAGACGGACTATAGTGATGCGTATTTAACTATTGTTACTTTCATTACATTTAATGTGTTTACCTTTGAGGCTTGTTTTTCCTCAGTTCATTGACACCAAAACTTTTTTTTTTTACTCATCTCACTTAAAACTAGAGCATGTGCACTGAGAAGCCTACTCGAGCCACTTGTTACAAGTGTTTCAACTGGAAAACACGCCGAACGGTGGGGGTTCACGCGCCAAACCAAGGAAGTGCATCTGGCGGGCCCCATAGGGAATCTGAGGATTATTAATTATCGACCACCTGGGGATTTTTCGACGGCAGCCGAAAGCTCGACTATATGGTACCTATCCGCTATGAGCCTCCATCAGTTCGCGGGCACCACGGCAAGGATTCGAACCCGCCAACTGGAAATATATACACTCTAATGGTGAATTCGGGTGATCGCCTCTCTGCTCTGATCTTGACTCAACAGAGCGCCCTCTCCTCGCCTCCAGAACTACTCGAAATTCTTTTCAGCCGATCACAACTGCTGGGCTCAGAGAGCTCGGAGATTCTCGGACCAGCAACGGAAGTAAAACTTCTTGGCATTGGTAATAGATAAAAAAATGTTTTTACAGCGTACAATAGACGACTGATCAAAATTTACGCTCGCAACGTGATGAAATAACGGCTGTGACGGACTATAAACTGTTCTACGCATCAGAATGTAAGAAAAAAAATCAGCAGCATGCGAATTCATTTTGCAGAACGGAAAGAAAGCCAATGTTTGGAAAGTGTTGTCAGCACATCGTGTTCTCGACAGTGAACGCGTACGATAGCGGTCACGCGTACGGAAGAACAGCCAAATATCAAATGGTTAATAAACTGTATTTTTCTCACGCCGGAAAATCGTCCAAGCATCACCCACATGACATAGTACGTATCGCCATAACAGTGCATTACAGTCGGCTCTCTTTTTATGTTACAACACAAACCTTTGAACTCAGTTTTACCAAATCTGGAAATTCCTTTAAGCGCCAACAAAAACCGGTAAAACTGCGGCGAGCTCTGCGAGCTGTTTCTTCATCGGTTAGACTTATAGCAGGTTCACCGCAGTGAGATGAAGGATCACGTAAAAGCACTGGGAATACTTTCTACGTCGAGTTTTTTTCTGCCACGGTCACAAGCGAATGCCGTCCCGTCCGTTGTAATCCTCGCACCGTCGTTGGTGATCGAGCTCATCCTTGCCTACCTCACTCCTCCTCGCTTACCCCTCTGGTCACATGACTTCCCTGTTAACCAATCAGCGTCGAGCACCTCACTCATCCTCTCCCACCCGTCAACCAATCAGTGCTAAGCCTCACGGCCACGCTTTTATCCAGGCTTCACTTTTATCTGGGCTTCACGGAATGCCGAGCACCTAGCCAAAGAACGTTTCACGTTAAAAACAGCATGCGCTGTGAAATTTAGCTGACGTAAGCATGTAATGTGTCGTGCTCAGCGTCATGGCGCTGACATTTTTTTAGGTTTGAACATGTTTTTATTTTTGTTATCCGCCGACATCCCTCAGTAGAGTGCAGTGATTGGAATTCCCACGTGCTTTGCGGGAGTGTATACACGTTTGCAAGTCCGGCTTCAGGGCGCCGCCATCTTGCTCGCTGGGTGCGCTTGGACGCGTCCTAATCCGATTACGAAGCCCTGCTAATGTGTCATATTCGGATTATGACCGCGCCCAAGCGCACCCCACTGAGCAAGATGGCGGCGCTCTGAGACCGCACTTGCAAACGTGTATAGACATACTATATTTTGTATCATACGCAGGGCGCTTTACCTCGAAGGCACAGTGGCGGCATTTCCAAACACTGGAGCTTTACGTCGCAAAGAGACCGAGGCTATAATAACACTCCACAAACTCCTTGGGAAAGGGGCCACCCAGGGTTCGATCCCTACACTTGGCGCTGCGGAGCCCGAAACGGAACTTGAACGCCATGGAAGCAGTCCACCATGCCGAACTCCTCGTTGTGTTCAGCTGCTGTTACTCGCTTATTTCCTGCCTCAAAGCAGACATGAAATGTGTATCTATTACATCGCTTTCGCGCGAATAGGTAGTAATTCTATAAACCGTTCCAGGTACTCTTGTTGTCTTGCGAGACGTTCAGCAAATAGAGAGCTCCCGTGCTTTTCAACCCCAGACGGATTCGTCACGGCGGATTGAATGTACGTTTGTTCCGTGTGGAAAGACACTGATTTTTCCTCTAATGTACTACATGTAGCGACGTAAGTTCTCCCCCCTCGCCCCCTCCAAAAATAAATAAATAAAAAAGATCCCGAATCTACGAGGTGGCAGAGCATCATCCGGCCCGGAAATGGGCAGCTGCGAAACCCAGAGGACAGGAATCGTGGCAATTGGGTCATTCCGAGGGTTTGATCTCGCCAAATCTCGTTTCATAGTAGGGAGGACACGAGAAAATTGCCTCGGTCGCGAGTAGCTTTGTTGTGTATGTTTCTTTCACTTCGCTATGGGGTCGTCTTTGTTGTTCTTTTGCTTTGGGCGGCGCGGGAGGGTGGAATCTAAAACAGTCTAGATGCATGGGAGGCAGGCGCATTGTTTTTATTCCGGATTGTGAGCGTGGTGAACTTCTCGGACCTGACTAGCGTTTGATATTAGTTGATACGTTTATCTGGATTCAACGTTTTTATGTTTAGGTGAACAGTGAAAACAAGTTCCATTCAAGCGAGCTTTTCACGAAGCGTTGCCCCAAACATAACGTTCTTGGACGGCATGAACGAAGTTTGCTTGGTTACCACCAGCCATTACATTCAGCTATAATTTTCGACGTTCGGTTCAACTGTAATTTTTATTTAGATTATACGAGTGAAAATTTACATGTCAGCATTCCAAAATGGGAGCTTTCGGTGAATCGTCTCCTCTGGTGTTCCCGGTTCGATATGTGTTTGTACCGAGTCATCTTTTAAAAGTGACCAATTTTCTCTGGCAGTCGCTAATCGTCTTCGATCGGTAAGACGACAAAAATAAACCAAATGTCTTCAATAAGTAAATACACCACTGGGCCATTCCACGTCAAAGGACGCGCGGCAATTTTTACAGCGATATTACAGCAATAGCTGTTTGTAGGACACTCCGCGGTTACGCGCCGCCGACCGCTCTCCAGATCGACGCAGAGCATTCTCAGCACTCCGCCAAAACATTCCACGGGCCGCTGATAAGAAGACAACAAGCAAGCAAGATTACATGCATGGTCATGCATTGTAGCAAGATAATATGCTATGTCAGTAAAACCATCCCCGCAGGGCACTCTGGCAGTGCACTGGGATAAATGCCCATGTGATCCAGAGTTAGCACAAACAACAATTTTTAGAAAATACGCAGATAAAACTTCCGTAGAATTTTATAATGCATTCAGTATCAGTAAGCAAGGGAAAAGCAAGTGCGTTAGTGCACCGTCAGTGCACATGCAAGATAAAAAGTTTTATTTTCTCAAAGAATGACAGAGAGATGGTATTAATACTGTATGTTTGTTTCAAAAAATTTTGTAGCGAGGAAGAATGATTTTTTTCATCTGTCAACAATAACCGTTTAATAATCCAGGTTATCGGGAACTGATTCATTCAGTCCATCTATTCCGAAATGACACCTTACGGGCTCGGACGTCACACCTCATCTGTCCATGTGTTTCATCTTACGGGTTGCGTATTTCATGACTGGAAAATGTAAAAAAAAACTTAATTCAAATAAAGAAGCCTTTAAAGTCCAAAAAAAATATTTTTTTTTGGTGACAAAATTAATTTCAAATTTGCTCACATCTCGCTTGAAAATTTTGGAATATGCATAAAACCCATTAGTTAAGAAAAACATGGGTAAAAACACGGTTGCATACCACACAAGTTTAGGTGGTTGCCTAAATACTTAATAATGTACACTCTCTTACACTAAAACACGAACACTGAAGGACGCCATTTTTAGTCCAAATGGAGCTGAAAAATCAAGAAAAAACAACCTTTATGAGATTTTTTTTGTCATCTTGGAGTTGGGTGTTAGCTACAATAATTTTTTTACGTTGTTCTCTTAATAGTAATAATTGAATTACTTGAATTGAATTTTTAATCCCTCGTTTTGTTGCGTTTTAATTAAATGACAAGATCTCCAGTATGTCCAGAAACAGCCATATTGAGAGCCAGAAATGCAATGTGGGCAGCGGTGCCCGCAACTTTCGAAATAGGCAAAAGTTCCCTCCACCTCATCTGTTCAGCGTATATAAAAAAAGTACTTTTTGTTGTTGCTGAGAAAATATGTTTTAGAGAGGAGGCTCTCCGGCCTTGCCTCCAGTCGCCCGCCTCGTAGGCGACACACGCCGGCGTTCGCCAGCGAGGCGTCAACGATGTGAGACGCCGCTGCAAGGCCTTTAACGGTCTTCGGAAAACACGTTTTATTCAGTTGAAGTGGACGTTATCCTCACTTCCATGCATACGTATTCCCTTTATGTTACGTAATGATACTGGCGTCTTAATTTCACTCTACTGCTTCCCAGGTAACTGCCGACGAACGCCGGCCTGCATCGTCTGCTACCTGAGTTTTGGGGATGCATAGTGCGCGTAGGTCCGCGTCTGTAGTACGTCCAGATATAGAAACAATTCAGACCGGATAGCCATTCGCCGATTCGAAATGATAGCGGTGACGTCGCTTCGCCATTGAACTTAAATGCCTTTTCCAGCGTAATGCTGGAAAATGCATTCCACCCTTTGCAGGGGACGTCTCACACCCTTGAGGTTCCGCACATGTGCAGTATTTAAGACTCCGGTGTACACTGTAGGCCAGCGGAACATGTCTCCAATTCTGAAACACTAGTATTCTTAGAGGAGGTGTGCTTGATAAGATGTGAGATTTACACAGGTGCCGTCTTCGCTACCTAAGTGTCAGGCTCGGCGGACATTAGATGATAGAATAACCGCCAAGGTAAGTCGGTTTATTAACAAGATTGTTGACTAACTTTTTAATTAATTGGTTTCATGACTCATGTTGCAATTGCAGTATTGACGCCAACTACTATCAAAGGCTTGACTCATTTACAGAATTTGCCAAAAAGTACTAGTTTTTGTTTTTAGATAATCATCGATCAGTTTTCGCGTTTTTACTCCCGATTTTAATATTGCGCGCAAAAATATTTCCGCAAGCCCTACCCACAATGACGCTTAGTACAGTGACGTAATCGGTTTCATGACGTCGTCACTATCTCGGCAGCGCGTCCGTGGTGGATGCGCCAACAAACTTCAATACAGCTTAGTTATAACAAAATACATTTAAGTTCCATGGGGAAGCTACATCACTGTTATCACTTTGCATCGGTGAAGAGCTATCGGGTTTGAATTGTTTTCATATCATGGACATACGACAGACGAGGTCGCGATGCGCAGTATGCATTCCCAAACTCGGGAAGCAGATGATGCAGGCCTGCGTTCGTCGGAAGTTACCTGGGCAGAAGTAGAAGAAAATTAAGACGCCGATTATGGAACGTAAAAAGGATACGGATGCATGGAAGTGAGGATAATGTCCACTTCAACTGAATAAAACGTGTTTTCAGGAGAGCGTTGAGTACCTGGCGGCGGCGTCTGACGCCGTTGACGCCTCGCTGACGAACGCCGGCGTGTTTCGCCTATGGAGGCATGGTCAGAGACGCTCATCTTTAAAATGTAAGTTCTCAGCAACAACAAAAAGTATTTTTCTATTTTTTTTAAATATGTTTAACAGATGAGGTGGATTGAACTTTTGGCTCTTTTCGAAAGTTGCGGGCACCGTTGCCCACTTTTTTTTTTCCGGCTCTCAATATGGCCGTTTCTGCATACACTGGAGATTTTAATTAAATAAAACGCAATAAAACAAGGCTTTGAAAATTTAACACATGCAATTCAATTATTAGTTCTATAAAAAAAACAGTATTGTAGCTAACACCCAAATCCAAGTTGACTAAAAATAAAGAAGTCCCAAACGTATCTTCTTTTGGAGCTCCCATTTGGACTAAAAATGGCATCCTTCAGTGTTTCTGTTTAGTTTAAGATATGGCGTATTATTCAGTGATTCGGCGCCCACCTAAATTTGTGTGGTAAACAACTGTTTTTTCTCAAAGTTTTTTTTTTATCGGCTACATGAGTTTTATGCAAATTCCAGAAATTTGGGGCATGCTATCAGTAAAAATATTAATTTTTTTTTCACAAAAAAGCAACAACATTTTTTTTTAGTCTAGAGGTTATCCGAATTTATTTTTTCGTACATATTCCAATCATGAAAATATTGCCGCGTCTCCTTTGCCATGGAATGACTCCACTGCATGTGCTCACTCCAAAAGCCGTCCAAAGAGGAGATACGTCACAGGTGGAAAAAGAATCCTCCCTACCTAGAGCTACTAATCGTATCAATTATAATCTCACAAGCCATAGCATGCGCCCCCCCCCCCCACACACACACCAAAAAAAAAAGCAGTTAGAAAAGTTGAGTTGTTTTTAATATTAGACAGAAACCTCGTTGGCATTATCTTCCTACTGAACGTCTATCCTTTAAGGATTCTACAATAGGAAGCGTAATCGAACAAACTGGGATTCGAAAATACTGGGAGAGGAGGGGGGAGGGGCAACCCTTCGGCTCGCTGCGAAAGAAAGAAACGCGAAAAGAGCCGCAATAAAAGGGCCCCTCTGCGTGGACGCAGGCGTCACAGAGAGAAATGGCAACCAAAAGGGGGACAAAAATGCGTGGGCGGTCGTGGGAAAAATGAAAGAATAGGGGTTCGCGCGACGCGTCAAGGTGTTTTACCCTGTTTACTTCGCGGAAAGGCAAAAGAGCCACCTCCCTCTCTCGCGCGCGCTCGTACTCGCGCGCGTTGGGGACAGTGGTCCCAGCAGCGAGGAGCTTTTCCCTCTTTTTTATTCCTTCGCTCTTCTTTTGTCGCTGCGCCGGTGCTTTGTTGCGCCGCGTCTTGGGGTTAGCTTTTTCCCGGGGAGGGAGGGAGGGGAAGGGGGAAGGGGGGGGGGCTGGCTTTTTTTAATTTTTATTTTGCGCGGGGTTTGACGGCGAACGGTTTGGTCGCGTGGTCATCGTGCCTTCGGCGCGCACAATGCGGCGCGAAAAACCGGCTGCCGACGTCGTCGATGATGGATCGACAGCGACGGCGGCGTGCACTCGCTCGCTCCTGTGCGTACCCGAGTATACGAATATTCTCCGAGCGCGCGCACCTTCGAGCAAGAGGTGTTCTCGTGTTCGTCCGGGGACTTGCCGACCGACCCGAAGTCGCCGCGAGCTACTCCGTTTCGGAGTCATTGATGGTGGTGGGCAAAAATTATCCTCGGTGTTGAGCACGCGAGAAGGGGTGGGAAATGTCGACGGGACGGTTTAAGACGGATAAAGGATAAGCAACGCGTCTCTTCTATTCTTATTATCTCGAGTGCAGCGAGGTACCGGGGGAGCTTCTTTCAACTGTCATTAGCCTCCTATCTTGTTTTCGAGGAATATGTGTTTTGGAAAGCAAAAGAAATCCGCAAATAAACACGAGGACTCTTATACATCGTTAGTCGTAAAATGGAAACTTGAAACTTTCATTCTTTTTTTTTCTTCCTTTTTTTAATATAATTTTTTTTTCAGTTGGATGAAGTTTATTTAGAATGCGCTAGTTTTTTGTTTTGTTTTTCTTTACGCTGGAACGTGTTAATTGTCAGATAAGTCTAGTCAGCGATGTGCCCTTGTACAACGTTGGGGAATTGTTGCGTGTAGACCTAATTTGCATCCCGTAATGTTATTTTGTGCTAGGCACAAATTAACACAAAAAACAGCAGTGATAATTAGTGTAAAATGTTTATCATCCCAATGCCTCTTTGCTTCCCAGCAGAATGTTTAACGTGAACATGCAAAGATCATTTGCCAAGTTGACAAAATATGTCCATGAAATATAAACGACACGAAAACACTGGATTTATAAAGATGGCCTCTTGACAACCTTTCCTACTTTTCTTCAACGAGAGTATAATACGTCTTTTTTATATTTTGTGGCAACTTCAGCCGCTATCATGTTTAACGCATACGCCTCACTTTTCTTTCTTTTTTTGCTGCAGCAATTTATTGCGTTTAGGGCTAAAGGTGACTCAGACAAAGTGCGACAGTTAGGTTGTATGAGTTACAGTGATTCTGGGTAGCGCGTCACATAAAAAAAGAAGAGAAAAAAAATCACGTAACTACAATGGGTAATGATTTCTGGAGACTATTCCGACAAATAGAAAGTACTATGAAATCAGTCCTTTCGGCATTTTGGAGAGCTGCACACTTCCGCACAGCTCTGCAAATGATTTAAGCACGAGCTGCAAGAAAGTAAGATATTTTGTTTTTCGAGATAGAGTAAAGTGCTGAAAAAAGGCAAAACGCGGTAGGCTTCCACATCCGTTGTTTTGTTTCGCCGAAGTTGGATAATTAAGTGGGTGGTTCATTAGTCGAAGCGCTCTGCGGCGTAGGCGCGGTTACTCGCCATAAAGGAAGTGTCTGACGTACGAGGCGTTGGAGCAAGAACACAATTCTTGGGGCCGAGCCTTTACACTTGTTAGCGCGGCGAAAACAATGCGGTGGAATTTGTCGCTCGTAGGCCGGAACCTCCGATTCAGAATCGCTGGTAGACCGGAACCTGCGTCCGAATACACCGAAGGAAAATGGTCTTGCGCTTCAACTGTCGCGACAAAGAAAAAAATCGCTCACATATATTTTTTTTTAGCTGCGCGTTGTACTGTGGTCTATTCCGCATGAATCGGCTTTAGACATTCTTCCATAATTTGTGTTGTTGTTGTTGTTTTCTAGCAATCCTAAATGAAAACTTGTAATGCAGTCCGCGGTGCTCTGTAGCGTTTCATTATTCAATATTTTTTTAGACTGTCAAGCTGTGCGGGTCCATTGTTCTAGTTTATTTATTTTCATTTCTCAAAAACGCGCCGCTCGCATTGTATCTCGTTTTCTCTCGGTGGTGTGGTTGACTAGGCAAAAATAGTTTCTCTGATTCCAGCATCTCGCTTTATAATTATAATAATCGTATTTCTTTTTTTCTTTTTCTGTCGGGTGTCCAAAAACAGCACAGGGCCTAAATAGTGGTACACCGCTCGTCATCGAGTATAAATGCAGGCAACAAAACAAGGTCGTAACTATGTACAACAATTTGACTAGACCCTATGTCAAAAATCAATCAGGTCGCTAAAAATGTCTCCAACAGATTCATCCAGCTTGTTGAATTCGAGTTGTATACTGTTAGTGGTGACGTGTCATTCAAAGCAGAAGGACAAACAGGACTCTGAAATCGATTGGACCGCAAGGGAACATGAAAACAGACAGTGCTTAACAGATGAGTCAACAGCACCGTTCACAACCTTATGTAAAAACATAAAATCACGTATGGTCGTCTATCAAGCAAATTACACAGCCGCGTCTTGCGACTGTGCTATTATCTTTTACGATAGGCGCAACATTAAGTTTTGTTTTACTAGACTCTAAATATGAATGCCCGCGTTCGTGCCGCATTTCCGACAATGTATTTTTTTATTCTTGTGGCGCAATAATGTTTTTACTCGAATAATTTATATCGCGAAGCCACGGCTAATTATAATTATATATATATATATATATATATATATATATATATATATATATATATATATATATTGTTGTGAGCAACGCCATTACGCAATGGAAGTATGGCCGAATCCTATGGGTGACCGTTTTTTTTTCTTGTTGTAGTCCAGTTCTTTTTAAACGTAGAGTGCGAATTCAGTCTGCAGATAGCCTAAAGTCCATTTTGGCAGATCGTTTGCCCGTTGCTCTCTCGTACGATACGACGCTTCCCCGTTATACAAACTCTGCAGATTTGAATTTCGCTCTCGACAAAAGGCTGCGCTCTATATACGGCGTCGAGACCCTCGCTGCCAAGTCCGGCAGACGACCGGACCCATGGACGGACTGACCGTTGCGAGCAGGCGACATCGGCTGCCAGTTCATCTGTCACAGCGGTCAAAGGAGGCGTGATATTCAAGGTTGCCATTTGATATGGAAAACGAGTGGCCATACATCATAAACCACGATTTCCCGAAAGCGCGGCGGCGGCTGCGTCGCGTCCGAAGAGCGCACCTTGCCGCAGCAGTGACCTCGTTTTGGGGACCCGCGGCAACAGTCACCGGAAAGAGTCAGGGGCTTCGACTCACGTGCTGTTGAAAGCCCGGAAAAGAGAGAGAGAGAGAGAGAGAAAGAGAGAGCAGAGAGAGGGGGTGATGATTTGCGCGTGCTCGCGTTCACGGCGCCACGACCCCCGACTGGGTTTTTGTCGCGTTCCCTTCCCTGTTTATGTAATTTCAAATTTGTTTCTACGGATCGCGCGCAATGATCACGTCGCTGCGGGGCCAGCAATTGTTTGATCTTTAGAAATATTTTCCGTGAGGAGTCGTTGTACGCAACGAAAGGTGGTTGGAGAGCCGTTACACGAGACAACGCTACTTACGAAGAATTTTTGAATAAGAACTAAAACAGCGCCAGAAAAGTAGGGCGAAGTAAAAGAAGTGGACGAAACTTTTAGTTTGCGTTTATTTTTATGCTGCCGTTTTATTTTTATTCAGTCGCCCGAATAGCTACCCTAAAGAAGAAAGTATCGGAACTAGATAACTTGTACATGCCGTTTAAGAAACTCTAACGTAAGTACATCAGCTTCTTACGCATTCCGGTCCATTTAGTTGAGTAACCTGGAATTAATCTGTTAGGTGTAAAGGCACAAAACTATACATAAATAAATCAAATTAAAAGTTGGAGTCTAATTTAGGCGTTACATAGGCTCTTTTAGTGTTCGCATGCATTGATTGTGTCAATGCTAATAGAAAATAAAATCGGGCTTGATTAAAACGAAAACGAAAAACTGAACCTAACGGGCCGATGCTTGGAGCGTGAACATGATCAGTTCACCACGTGGAGCTACACCAACGCAACTTTGTTATGGGCTAAGGCTGTTTATTGAAGACAACCATGTTCCTATAAGTTTCAGGAGTAGTGTTTTTTTTTTTTACGACAGACTCATTTAGTTGTTTATTGTCACTTGAGCGCGTCCGTTTCATTTGAACATCGATAGGTTCACCTCGGAAAAAAAAAAGGGGGGGGGGGGGGAGATTACTATTTGACTTCTTTGCGCAGTTTACATAGGAAAAATAAGATATAAAGAGATTATTGTTTTATTCACAAAAACGTCTTTAAAAACTCGGACAAAAAAAAAAGAAACGTACGCGCACGTGACGCTGCCTGGATTGTCTTAGCAAATGTGAAGGAAGCTCCGCCCAGCACTCTGCTTTACTGATCCTGTCATCAAAAGTCACAGGCATAAAGCCTTCCACAAAATGGCGCAAGGTTGGTTTGCATGCCCACGGTGTGAAGTGATCCGTCCTTGCACGCTCATAGTGCCTACAGCTCTAAAAAAACGCCCTGCCACTCAGACTTAAAAAAATATCTAAAAGAAACTATTTCAGTTTATGCGAAAAACACCATAGTTGTTGGGTTTCTGGAAATGACGAAGTGGTTCAGTGCGTGTACCATTGCTGTTAGAAATGACGAAAAAAAAACTTTTTTAACTAGTTATGTCTTTAGACGGTCAAATTTTCAATGTAAATTGAAAACAAAACCACAGAAATGTTTGATCATTATCTAGAATTTACCCGAGACACGTTTTTCACGATCCTTTGAACCGAACCATCGACGCGATGGAACACACTCCAAGTGATGGTGCACTGCGTTTAATGTGTTACCTAATTCTTCCACACATCCCACGAAATAGCGGTACAATGGAGGTGCGGTCAGAAAATCTAAAAGCTGGATTCTCCATGGAGCGATCTTTCATGGTGAAATCACGCGGCAAAAATCTACAACGATGCTTTGCCGCGTATTCGTTCACCACTGAACTCCATTAGACGAACAAGCTGCGAACGAATGTTCTCTGTTGTAGTAGGCTGGATCGCGGCATCGAGGCTTGTCTTGTTGAGGTCGAGCGGCACCACCGGCAGCCAGTCGCTTGACACAAGCTAATGCACAGGACTCTATGGGAGGGCTTAGCATACGATAAGTTAGAGGGCCTTACTTGGGGACATCGTTTCAAGCGCTTGTACAGTGTGCTTCTGGTGTAGGCTTTTGCTTGGAACTACAGTGAGGGCTTCTGTGACGAACTAAAACTCGGAGCGTGCCGTTCATTTGTTGAGCGTTTCATTTATTTATAGCAGTTGAGGCAATCGACGTCGACACGTTCAGTGGTGATCCGGCACGACTTTTTTTTTTTTATATCGGCGTTCGAATGCTTGACGAATACCGATTCAATCTCCAAACACCCGATATAATGATCGCAGCACATCATAAAATACTCGCTTTCGAGCACCGCGTACAAGGTTCACTATTCCTATATACTTCTATGTGTTTCTCCCATAGATTTGCGTGTATTGCCTAGTGTCAAGCAATGGCCGCCGGTGATGCGACCGACGGGCTCCCGATCCGCGATCCAGCCTACTGCAATAGAGATCAGTGGGGTCGCACTTTTGGAGGCGAATACAACGGGGTATCACGTTGGTGCTTAACCCCCCCCCCCTCCCGTTTACTGCGCTTCGCGTCGACAGCCTGCGGATGGCTCATTAGAAAATATTAACCCACCTGGCCCACCCGTACACGCCGCTTCGCGGCGCCCTGCCGGCGAGTCCAAGGCCCGCTGTCCACACTGCACCTCCGAACAGTAAATTCCAGATCAGTGCTGTGAACGCCGCCGACGCGAACCGTGCGACTGTCAGTGCTGACAAGGGGAAAAGTGAGTATCCACTGCAGCCAACCACTTATAAAGCTTTGTTTAAACACGTCATATTCGTAAAAAGCGCAAAACAAATTCGACGAAACAGCAGCAATCATAATGGTACTTCTGATTCATAATAAGCCTCCAAGTGTTTGCTAAGAAAGAGATTGTCCAGATGCGGCGAGGAGCACGCTTGGTCTGCAGCACAGCATCGGAGCCAGGCGGAAGCCAAACCGTTTACTACGTCCTTATTGGCCCACGTCCTTCGCCGCGCGTCGGCCGCTTCCGGTAGCGGTGTTCGCCGGGCGAATAATATCCAGCTCCGCTAGATGTAATAATAGTAATAATCTTTATTTCCCATTTTCAATGGTGGAGACCAAGAAAAAAAAAGTCGCACAAAGATGGCTGGACAAGCTCTCGGTTCCTCCACATAGCGCATTCAATACAGCATAGCAAATACGCAAAATACAATATATATATATATATAATATATATATATATATATATATATATATATATATATATATATATATATATATTATACTAAAGAAAATTAAACATCAAATTACGTAATTCATTCATCGTTATTTTATCTAAGATGACATCATTCCAGTGAAAAGTATTAAGCAGTTTGGGTAATCTATATATACGATAACATTTCTTTTCCATGGTTTCGGTGACAACTGGCTACATTCCAGTATTCGGGGTTACGAAATTTATATTCTGTCATGTAGGTATTATTATTGAGCAGTTCATTTTTATATCTTATTGAAAGCCTACACGTTATACATGTTAAAGATGCTTATTATTTTATACATTCTGAACAGGTTTTCAGTGTGCGAGTATAAAAGGCACATTAGCAATATTACGTAATATTAGTTTTTGAAGTATGTGTATTATCTTAATATTTGTTGCCGTAGTAGTACCCCAAACCAGATGACAGTAATTTAAATGAGAAAGAAATAGAAATTTATATAGTAATACCTTGCATGAATTTGGAAGTATATAACGGTGTTTATATACGAGACGTACAAACCTTGCTAATTTATTTTTAAATGCCCAATGTGGTCATCCCAATACATAGTTCGTAAAAACACAACTCCAAGAGCTTTTGAAAAAATAAACCAATTCAATATATTGACTGAATTTATACATATTGCTATCTAACGAAGGTAGAACTTTATTTTTCGGCCTGAATATTATTAGCTTTTGTTTTACTGATATTTACTCTTAAAGCGTTACTATCAGTCCATACGTCTAATTTATGTAATACGGTGTTAGCCAAGGATATAAGTTGATGTGCTTCGCGAGCTACAAACAGAAGGGTCGTATCGTCTGCATATATAACGAATTTAGTAGTCTGGTCAGGGTTTGCAATATCGTTGACATAAACATTAAACATCATAAATAAAAACATGATGCGGCGAACAGGCAGTTTTTGGACGCCGCGGCAAGAGCGAACGCCGCCGTGCGAAGTTCGTTGGTTATTCGCCGCATATTCGCTCCATGGAGTTCAGCCTAAAGTAGCCCATCACGAGGTCTTTCAGCGGACCTCTTTCAACACAACACGACTCACGCAAAAAGCACGTAAAACAAAGTTAAAAAAATTACTTTTAAAAAATAAGCATTTGGGCTCGTCTGGGATTTGAAGCCGGGATATCTCGCACTTTAAGCGAGAATCACACCCTAGACCAACGAGCCGGTGGTTTGTGAAGCAATTTTATTCATATATTGCATATACACACAATGACAATATGTCAAAGTCTCTGCCACTGGTGAAAATAAATAAAAGATCACATAGATACATTTTACTATACATTCCGTGGGCGAGGCGTTGGTGTAAAAGACTCGAAATAAACAAATAATAATTAACAGAAAACAAGTACAGAATCTCAGTGCAGAGCATTTTGATCTCCTGCTCCAAGATCTTAGCAAAAACAAATCCTGCTATTACTGCAAGCTATATAATTTTGACACCTCATATGGTGTCAGTTTACCGACTGAGGCTTTTCACGACTTCCTTCACTTCAATATTAACTTGTATGCCAGTATTCTCTGACCACCTCTATCTGTTCCTACTTTGTGTGTCTTTCCGATTTTAAAGGCTATACAGGCCTATCGCAACTATAGCCCATCTCACAAACATCTGCAGTGCAAACAAAGGCATGGGCACGAGCGCGTGACTTTGGAAAGTGCCTTCCTATGCACGAGTTTTCGTAGAACAAAAGCATTCTGCTGAGCTAGGCCCACGCGCCTGTGCCTTTGTCTTTACTGCAGACATTTGTGATATGAAGTGTGCCAAGGACTGCATGTGCCCGTGTTGGTTTCTGAAATTTAAATAACTTATGAGAGCTAGCGAACATCGTAATAATGACTCACATAGACGACGGCAAAATGCGTCTGTGCCGGAGTTGGTTCGGTATATGATGGCAATGATTTGTGTGCAGATCAGGTACATTGTTTCAGCACCCGCGTGTCCATTGAGACCTCTGTGAAGTGTGAACAACAGAGCAGACCAAGATGCCGAAGAATAAACGTTGCGCAGAAAAATAGCAATGATAGCAATATATCTTTTATACAAAGTAACCTTTTTACATCATTAAGGGTGTAAAGAGGGTGTTTCAGCAAGTTACAGCCCTGCCTACACTCCTTAAGACTAAAGAAATAATAAGCACGTAGGATAAAAACAACACAAAGCCCAGGTCCCGGGTGCCTAGCCGAGTGATGCCACTTGTGCAAAACTTTGGTACGTGCTCAGGCCATCCATGGTGCGCGCGTGAATGTTCAGAAATTCTATCGTGTCTTTGCGAAGTTTATCAGGATATCTGAGTTTGAGCGGATGAGACGAGATCACTCCTTTTCCCCTGTGTGCGATATATGGTCAGAACAACCAAAAACAAATGCAGTCGTGGCCGAGTGGTTAAGGCGATGGACTCGAAATCCATTGGGGTTTCCCCGCACAGGTTCGAATCCTGTCGGCTGCGGTTTTGTTTTACAGCCCTGAGGTTTTAGGGCCACGCGCACTACCCGTTGATGAAGGGGCAAAGTCTGAAGCTGAATGACTATAGGGAGTATTCACTGGACGCCATATTTGAGGACGATGTTTAGAGCGCATGCTCGGAACGAGCTCACATCAATAGGCTGCTAAGACCGGCAATCTTGGTGGTGCGGAATGCATGTGGCGAAAGAACTGTGGAAGCACGCCGTCAGCACGCGCTCAGCAGTCGCGCACACAACTATGGCCGCCAGTGAATACTCCCTATACTTCGTGTTCCATACTCGGGCCCCTCTCATTTGTTTGTGAAGCAGCTGGTTTCACGCTTTTTTTTTGTTTGTTTTCTGCGAGACCAAGAGCATGCTTTTATTTGATCGTTCATTCAAACAAAAATATCACCTCATTTGCCTTCATTTCTGGCTTCGTCCCATGGTGATGAACAGAAAAATTAGTAGAATATCAGAAAAAGGTGGTTTGTCTGCAGCTTTTTGTCTGCACTTTTTTTAATATCTTTCTGTTAGTGTAGGAAGTAAGTTCATTGTACTTAAAATACTACTTCAAGTAGGTTTAGAAAACTTGTTCTTTACTTAAAGTACACACTCTCAGTGACGTACAGGGTGTTTTAAATAGCGGCCAGGCTCTTTAAATCGACCGCGAAAATCGGTTTCTTAACCTATCGCGCTACGATTTTGTGCAGCGTTGCCCACAACGCCCCGGGTGGTGCATGTTTCCTATAAAATTTGCAAAGAGCGAATTTACTTGAGAAAAAAAGTCAAAAAGAAAAAGACTTAACTCCTACGGAAACGGAGCGAAGCCACCGGTCTTAAACATCTGGAATTCGCTCTGGTCCTTCATGCTGACCAATGCGGAAAAAAAAAGCACGGTTTAATTTTTTCAGCCTCGATAAGTAGCTGGAACTTTTTTTCTTAATCCCGAATTTGAAACCCGGGCGGCTGGACTTTTGCAAAGCGCTCACTAAAGTGGGAGGCCATCAAAGTGCTCTGCAAAAAACTCGTAGTGTTTTAACGTGTTTTGTCTGATGACACTTTCGCTGGCAGGAAACGCAGTCGTGGCCGAGCGGTTAAGGCGATGGACTCGAAATCCATTGGGGTTTCCCCGCACAGGTTCGAATCCTGTCGGCTGCGGTTTTCATTTTACTACACTGAGGTTTTAGTGCCACGTGCAACCCTCCCTCGCATCTGTAAGGGAGCTATCGTGGTAGAACGAAGCGCTGGGGTCACTGAACATTGCAGTTTTCACATGAACGGCTTTTCAAAACTCATTCTTATTGCACTCAATTATTTTTTATTCAAGACACAGTTATTTTTTGCCTTAGATTTGTTTTTAATTTTTTTCTTTGTGCGGTTGCTTTACAAAACATTAATTCGGAATGAAATTCAAAAGGGCAGGTTACCAGTTTGCATAAAACTAGAGTGTGAAAATAAATTATAGTTTAAAATATAAGAAAGACAAATATCCCGTTTGACCTAACCTGACCATAACGTATAATAGATTATCCAAGGAAATGTAATTGGTGCAGGCAACAATTATTTGGTGTAGCCGCTAAATCAATCTCCGCTCAAGGTGCTTGAAGGGTGTGAACAAGGATAACGCAGCAGCCCTTTCCACACCCTTTTGGCACCCTTCAAATATCATGGCTGTTCCATACAACAGCAGCAGCGCAATATTTTACAATAAAAAGTGTGTTTCTTCAAAAAACAGTTCTTGGAGAGTGTAGGAGATTGATGAACAAAGAGCGTGTTGGCCTACGGTTTGAAAATACGCCGTGTCTGTGCGGGTCAAGAGTAAAGCAAAAGTAAACATCTAGGACAAAGACAACACAACCACATCTTCCAGTGAAAAATTGATCGTGTTGTGTATGTCCTACACTATATTTTTGCGGAAACTGGTAACCTACCATTTTTTTATTTCATTCCGAAATAATGTTTTGTAAAGCAATCGTACAAAAAAAGCTAAAAACAAATATAAGGCAAAAAATAACTCTGGTTGGGATAAAAATTATTGAGTGCAATTATAATGAGTTTTGAAAAGACGTCCATGTGAAAACTGCAATGCGTCACCTCAGCACTTCATTGTACTACAATAGCTCTCTTACAGACGCGAGGTAGGGTTGCACATGGCCCTAACACTTCAGGGTAGCAAAACAAATACCGCAGCCGACAGGATTCGAACCTGTGCGGGGAAACCCCAATGGATTTCGAGTCCATCGCCTTAACCGCTCGGCCACGACTGCTGTTATTTTTAATTTATTGCCTGAATACATATGATACACACATTGATAAAATCTTAACCCGCTGTTTGAATAGTTCCCACCCTTACATATGTTATTTTCCGAGACGCCTTCTAGTCTGCCTAGATTACTTTTGATTTTTCCTATCATTTCTTGGTCCTCGAGGAGCTTGGCGTTTAACTTCCACAACTCCCACGAAACGCTAGGTTGTTTCATACGCTGACGGAAGGTAAATCTCACCAAACTGTGATCGCTGAACGAGACATGCTTGACCGCGAGGTCGTTACACTGGGGTACTAAATCTGCTGAAACATATACTCTGTCAAGCCTCGCATGACTTATGCCTTGATGGTGCGTGTAAAAGACCCGATGTCCCAGTGATATGCAGGGTGCCAGGTCTTCGAGCCCCTTATCTAACTTATCTTGAATCAACTGATTTAAAATTTCACTAGACCGCTCATTATTTCGTCTTTGATTTGTTCGGTCTTCTGGGCGTACCGTCGTAAATCGGTCACTAATCACAAATCTGTCAATATAAAAAAAAAAACGCGTCGCTTATTTTTCACGTTTAACGCATAAATGCAAATAACCCTCCACTTTAGATTTAGGAAAGAAAAGTCGCAGAGAACAAGCCTTCCCGATTCACAAGATACAACGTGCTCTTCAATGAGTCCAGCTGATCTCCTCAAGAAGAGATAGCTTCCCCAGATCTACCCACAGCATGGCTTACGCAGACATTGTACCTCGACGTAAACGGTGTCACCAGGAACTCGGTCTGACTTTCCCTCTTGACCTTCGTGTCGTGAACCGCCAGGACGTCTAGGTCACTTTTTAAGAGAAGGCGACTCGGCTGCCACTGTCTTGGGTGTACCATCAGCCACGACTGCTTTTCGTGCTAGCGAAAGCGTCATCGGTCAAAACACGTTAAAAAACTACCAAGTTTCTTTTTTTTTCAGAGCACATTAAAAGGTTTTTCACTTTAGTGAGTGGTTTGCAAAAGTCTTACCGCTCTGGCATCAAATTCCGGCTTACAAAAAATATTTTTAGTTACTTATTTAGGTTGAAGGACAGCCATGATCGAATTCCAGATGTTTTGAGACAGGTGGCTTCGCTCCGTTTCCATAGGAGTTAAGCCTTTTCTTTTTACTTTTTCCACAGGTAAATTCGCTCTTTGCAAATTTTATAGAAAACATGCACCACCTGTGGGCAACGCTGCACAAAATCGTAGCACGATAGGTTAAGAAACCGATTTTTGCGGTCGATTTAAAGAGCCTGGCCGCTATTTGAGACACCCTGTACGTATTCAGAAAATGTACTTCAAGTAAAGAAGAAGTTTTCTAAGCCTTTTTAAGTAGTATTTTAAGTACAATGTACTTACTTCCTAAACTAATAAACTAACAGACATATATTTAAAAAAACGTGCAGACAAAAACAGCAACTGCGTCAACCACCTTCTTCTGATACTGTACTAATTTTTCTGTTCACCGAAGCGAAGCCGGAACGAAGCCAGAAAAAAAGGCGAATGGAGTTGATACTTTTGTTTGAATGAACGTTCAAATAAAAGCATGCCCTTGGTCTCGCAGAAAAACAACAAAAAGAAGCGTGAAACCAGTTTCTTTACAAACAAATGAGAGAGGCCCGAGTTTGGATCACGAAGTATAGTCATTCAGCTTCAGACTTTGCCTTTCATCGACGGGCTGGGAGGGTTGCGCGTGGCCCCAAAACCTCAGGGTTGTAAAACAGAAACCGCAGCCGACAGGATTCGAACCTGTGCGGGGAAACCCCAATGGATTTCGAGTCCATCGCCTTAACCGCTCGGCCACGACTGCCTTCTTTCTTGATTGTTCGGCCACAGATCGCATACAGAGGGAAAGGGGTTTTCTCGTCTCATCCGTTCAACATCTGATATCCAGATAAACTTCGCAAAGACACGATGGAATATCTAAATAATCACGCGCGCACAATGAATGGCCTGAGCACGTACGAAAGTGTTGCACAGTGGCGTCACTTGCGTCAGCTCTGCGGCACCCGGGGCGCCCGCCACGACCCCCCCCCCTCCCCCTTCTTCACTGCCCAGCTGCACCCTCCTGAGTGGAAATGAAAGTATTGCATTTATATTCTAGAAACATCTCTTCGAGCCTTGTGGCGTAAAAATTCACCAAGCGCACAATGTTCACAATTTACGACAGGCAATCCCTGTTTTGTCTCTAATTCTGGCTAAATTTATTTCGTACTGGAGAATAGTTTTTATACCTAATTTCGGCGTACGCCTTACCGCAGCCGATGCTACGTGCGGCCGGGACCAACCGAACCCCGGCATTAGGCTACCCCTGACTCCCTGTGTGGTCGCTCCGCGCTTTCGCTGAAAAGCTGAAGGAGGCCATTTTGTCTCGCTACGGGAGAATCGTGTGTATCATTTGCTACAGCTGTAAAAGTGGCATCTCGCGTCCTAAAACGGTACCAAGTACGTCCACGCTCGATGTATTTACCAATGTCTGTTTAATAGAGTTTCGTGCGAGGTATGATACGATAATATTGTGTATATTTACAAAATGTTGGCATGCGTTGGTTGTTCTTTTTCCTAATCCATACATACTCCGGACGATTTGTCGCGCCTGACTCCTTAACGAGGCTTTGGCGAAGACCGCCCCGAAGCGACTTGGGGACGACAGCTTGAAGCACGTTACTCCTCCGCCATTGTGCGCACGAAATCACGCGGAAAAAAACACGCGGGGAAAACGTGCTGAAACCTTATTGCCAGCAGATATGTGCTTCTTGACCAAGCAACCGTGCGCGCATTGCAAGTATATATATATATATATATATATATATATATATATATATATATATATATATATATATATATATATATATATATATATATATATATATATATATATATATATATATATATATATATATATATATATATATATATATATATATATATATATATATATATATATATATATAAAGAACACTGACAAAATTAATTTTGTTAACTTGAAAAAAGAAGAAAAACAACAACAATAGTGTGCAACGTTTATGGACTTCGTACTACGTAGGAACGATCTTTTAAAAGTTGTGAACTATCCCCAGCGTTTGGCTGCGGTCGGACCTTATCTGAAAGGTAGTATAGTAAATTCAGCATCAGCACCATAAAACCTCGGGGTACAAAAACTAATACCGCAGCCGACAGGATTGGAACCTGTGCGGGGAAACCCCGATGAATTTCGAGTCCATCGCATTAACCACTCGGCCAGAGCTGCTCTTTTTTTTTATTTATTTCCTGAGCTCGGCCACAGCTGCGTCCTTTTTTTTTTTTTTATCCCTTGATTGCGGCCACGACTGCGTCTCTTCTTCTCGATCGTTCGGCACCGACTGCTGCTGTCTTTGTGCAGATAACATTTCAAACAATTTAAGGTGTTGTATTTACATTTCATGAACATCTTTCCAATCCATGTAGAGGAAAAATTCACCAAGGCGCACACCGTTAACAGATAAATAGTACCAATCCATGTCTTGCATCTAACTCTGCCGAAACTTCTTCACCTGCAGCAGTCAGTTTCCCAAACTGCGGGTAGCGTAGAGTAAGCCATATGCTCTCTACGCTAGAATAGCCACATGCTTACTCTACGCTAAAGTAACCGTATATGCTACCTGTCGCTTCTCAAGCAGCGGAACACATGCACATTTACTCTAGCGAGGCCATGCGGACCGCTGGTCTTTTTCGTTTTGTTGAGCACTGTAAGTACAGTCGACAGCAAAAGCTTGCGGGTGACGGGAGCGCCAGCCGAAATGACTGCCTGCGCCATCTCACGGCGCGTGGCCGCACTCAAGACTCACGCTTCGAGAATGCGCTTTCTTTCGTGCTCGCAGTCATGTCTCTTTCACTCGCTTCCGTCCGACGCGCACCAGATGACCGGGACCGGTGCAAGGTGCCGCTTTGTCAGCCGTCATGACGCGCGTCTGCCTCAGCCATCGTGACGGGTAATGGAGCTCGCATGCTCCAGATAACATTTCGCGGCAGCTTGCGCCACTCTGTTATCTGGTGCGCATCGAATAAAAAGCAACGGAAGTGAGCGAAAACACAAAACAAAACATGTCTGCTAACACGAAAGGAAGTGCGTGCGCAAAGCGTGTGTCTTGAGAGCAGGAACGCGCCGTCAGGAGGCACAGCCATTTATTTCGGCTGGAGCTCCCGTGCCCCGAAAAAGTTCGCTGCCGACTGTACATTGAGGTTCAAACGCTCATTCAATAGCATTTTATTTCGTACAATCACACCGTCATGGACGGATAGGGGGTTCAGCGTGGTCTTAAACCTTACCAAAACGTATACCGCAGCCGACAGGATTCGAACCTGTGCGGGGAAACCCCAATGGATTTCGAGTCCATCGCCTTAACCGCTCGGCCACGACTGCACGCTCTGTTCCGCTGGTAAAGGAAAGCTTTCACACAAATAAAAGCATTCTACTTGCATTCCGTATAACTCTTTCCAACCCATAGTGCGCACTAATAAATCGGAAACACACACTATAAAGAGATTAAAAAAGAGTTCAACATGCGGCCATAATTGTCTTAGTCTAATTCAGTCTCAAAGTATCTCACCTAGAGGACTGTTTCAATACGTTTCTCCATTCAGTTCCAGCCTTGCATTGCGCTGATACACTTTGCATCTGTTTCATGTTTCTGAAATAGTAATGTCTTTATTCGCTCGCTTTGTGGACTGCGTGCCTCTCCGCCATTAGTGATTGCCAAACGTTCGAAAATTATTTATTTGATTTGAAAATATGTATTTATTTTTAATTTCGCTTATTAGTTGCTTGATATCTAAACTAGAAAAACGAATAAGGTAAATATTTTAGACCGAGATACTGTCTCACTGTTCTCTTAAAACCGCCTATTTCTTTTATTGCCGTTTTTTTAGCATAAAAAAACTGGAACATATTTTGTATAGGCCTATGTTTATTGCACTTCTTTTGAAATAATAGGAATAAAAATGTTTTTTTTTTCTGCCTTGTGATTTTGAGCGTTTACAAATAAATGGCAAATATCGTTGCATTACGTAACTTTTAATGTCACGGTCCCGACGGAAACTTTTCAAAAGTCACGACGGAAACTCTTTGGAGCATTTAGGAACTCCTTTTGACTAGCTATAATGGTGTATAATTGATGACCTAGTTTTCTTATTTTGCTGGAGAAATTGTTTTGTACGCCTGTGATCCACAAAAACTTTTACATGGGCGTAGCGCGCGCAAGTAATGCGCATGTAATGAGCAAGTAATGCGCTTGCGTATGCGCATTCCGCTTGTGCATGCGCATGTAATGCGCATTTGCGCTTTACATGCGCGCAAATGCGCATGCGCGCAAATGGCATTTTGCACCAGGGCGGACTCCAGAACTCCGTTTTCGGGGGTTGGAAAATTCTGTAAGGATGATATTCTCCCATTCTTGGTCGTGTGCACCGGACGGTCCATCCGATGTCGAATTGCCCTCCGAGAAGCGGTGCGGATGGGGGAGCTCGACAGTTGGTTTGCGGGTGCGGCCGCCCATCAAGATCGCCCCCCCTTGGATCCGCCTACTGTATTGCGACGCGCGTTCTTCACATGCGCTTAAACATTGACCTCGTAATATGGCGGCCAGTCGAATCTTTTATACGGGGAAGACGTGCGCGTGCGGCGCGTCCGGCGGTGCGAGCGTAGAGGTTTTGGTCACGCACACGAAAAATTCGCGGAACCCTAGTCATAAACAGCTTCGCTGCAAAAAGGGACCCGTCGCACGATTTTAAATACGTTAGCATTTATTGCCCTGGTGCTTGCGGCCGTCTTTCGTTTGGACGATCGTGGTTTGGTTTGGACTGGACTGGGCTGGACCAGTCTTGTTCATTCTACTCGAAAAGAAGAAAAAAGAACTGATTACAATTACTCTTGGTTAAAAGTATTCAACTTGATTACTAATTAGTTGAGAAGAAAAGTAATGGCCGTTGCTTGAAAAAGTAACTGTTATTTTCCGATTACTTTAGATTTTCAAAATGGACATATTTTTCTGCCGGTTTTAAAACAGGTCTTTCGTACTGTCCATAATTGGATTAGTATCACCAAACTATGAACTACGTATCTTCTTAATCCACCAATTTTGGAAGACCATCATCCTTTCGGAGACTTGGTTTAAGGATTCCTTTGCATGAAACTTGCACAAACAAGAGGCGCCACTATAAAGCAAGGGGAAAAAAATAGTTTTAGTACTTCCAAAAGTAATCAAATTGCTCGTGTGATTACTTTTTATAAATGTATTCAAGTGATGACAAAAGTACTCCAAAAAGTAATCGATTACAAGAATTACATCGCTTGTACGAGTCCCGTACAACTCTGGACTCGAGTGGACTCGACTGGACTGGACTGGACTGGACTGGAAGGGAGTGGAGGGAGTGGAGTGGAGTGGGGAGTGGGTGGAGTGGAGTGGAGTGGAGTGGAGGGAGGGAGGGAGTGGAGTGGAGGGGGTGGAGTGGAGTGGGGGAGGGATGGAGTGGAGTGGAGTGGAGGGAGTGGAGCGGAGTGGATTGGAGTGGAGTGGAGTGGTATCGTGAGGCCTCGTCGCGGTGCGCGCTTCCCGCCGTGCTCTTTCGCTCCGTTCGTTATCTCGTTACGTCCAATTTCTCTCTGAGAAGATGGAAAAGTCTTCTGGCACGCTTCCAATGACGCGCCACGGAGAAGAGAGGAAGCTGTGGTGGCGTGGTGGCAGCATCCGAAACCACCGACACCCGGGAGAACAGAGTGGCTTTCCGAGCACAACAGTGTGCGACCATTACGAGGTTGGAATTCCCATCCTTCGCTGGGTCGGAACCTCTGCGATAAATTCTAACTCATTTCGTCTATAATCAGCGTAATGACAGCAGCGATTTCGGCATTTTTTTTATGCGTTAGCATAGTGTCTTGGCACGTGCACTGACTTTTGACTAGTTTGGAGCACACGTATTCAAAGTTCGCAACGTCGCCACGGGATGGCGTCACAGCCCCACTGGCTGTGGAAACTGGCTAGGAAACAACTTCTGCGAGTGCCGACAGATAACGGCGGGGTGCATATTTCGAGAGCCTAAGGCGGTTCAGACACTTGCGTTTGAGTGCGTTTGACTGCGTTGCGTCGCAGAACCGAAAGCGACATCACCGGCTGCATTATGTGCTGCGTACGAAGCATGGAATCAATTCGATGGAATCCATGCTTGGCACGATATAAGCAGCACGTGGATGACTCGCTTTCGGTTCTCGCAGCCGCAACGCAGTCAAACGCAGTCAACCGCAACTGTCTGAACCGGGCTTAAGAGATAGGACGCATAGCAACGGAGGCCTCACTGGATTGTTTGGTTATAGGTGGAGTAAAGGCCGGTTCAGACACTTGCGTTTGAGTGCGTTTGACTGCGTTGCGTCGAGAACCGAAAGCGAGTCACCGGCGCATCTGTGCTTCATATGAAGCGTAGAATCCAATTCAAGGAATCATCTTGGCACGCGATATAAGCAGCAGGGTTTCTCGCAGCCGCAACGCAGTCAAACGCAGTCAAACGCAACTGTCTGAACCAGGCTTAACTGTATATGTTCCGCTCGAAGAGCAGAGTATCGCAATGTTCCTTCTAGGGCTACCATGTTGGATCCAAGCCGTACTGCGGGAAGGAAAAGGAACGCGATACTTTGGCTCTGCAAGCGGAGCCTCTACAGTTACTCTCGTTATAGGGAGCTACGCCGTGACGTAACACCTATCAACCGAAGATCGCCGGCGACGTCCCCCTTCGCCAATTTCGGCGCCGCGCAGTGGGTTCCCTCCGTTCACGCCGCTTTACGGCGACACTCTGCGGATGGCTCATTACAAATTATTGACCCACCTTGGCCCGCCCAGACGCAGCTTCGCGGCGCACCGCCGGCGGCCCAAGTACGCCCTAGCCCCGCTGTCCCGCTATGCACCTCGGTTGCTCTAGGCGTTGCGTCACGCCGTCGCTCTCTATAACCAGCCAATCCTGTGCAGCAGCCGTTGCTATGCGTCCTATCGCCTAGCCTCTTGAAATAAGCGACCGGGCCGCGGGTGCGCGCTCTGGGCTCCCACGGAAGTCCTTCCCGCCGGCTTTGGAGACCTGTGGAAGCCACGGGCTGCGGTTCCGTTCTTCGGCCTGCCTTGCCGTTCTTGACGCGCAGTCGTCTTACCATGTCACCGCGCCGTAAGCGCACGATGTCGTCGCCCCTGTATGCCCCGCATGTATGCACAACAACGAAATGGCTCTCTCGTTTTCTGTGTATCGTGCGCACGTCCTTCATGCACATGTTAGGCCTTGTCACACTGAGGCAACACGACGGCAGCAGCAACATAACACGTTGTCGAACGGTCGGGCAACTTGTTGCTCGCTCCCCGTCTTGTCCGACAAATCTGCCACATCGCGGCAACAGCAGCACAACATAGACGACAACTAAAATGTTGCCCCGGTATGACAGCTTTCGGCAACAAAAAGAGCAGCAACTTGTGTTGGACAGCGTGTGTTGCCCTGATCGCTGGCTGAGCGAATTTCGGGCCGGCAACACGATAACACTAGATAGCTTCGATGGCAGAGCTAGTAGTCTATCAATAAGGTATTTCTCAAATAAAGGCTTGGAAAACATTATTTCACAATAATTAAGGCTGGCGTGCATCTAAAATAATTTGATGAATGTTTTTACTGCGTAATTACGGAAAGCGATTGTCGAAATGGTCCCAGCTACGGTCGTGAACGTTCAGACTGGTGTTGAAATTAGAACTGCCGAGAGACCAGCTCACATTACTGCCAGTGAATTAAAATGGCATGCCTACTCATCCGCTGATAAAGTATAATAAAATAATCCAGGAAAGAAAAGATTAAAACTTCGACGCATTAAGACGACCACTCATATCATGATTTTTCATGCTTGGAACTTGGAACTTGACAGCAGCCGCTACCAGACACCTGATTTGTTTCAAAAATACCCAGGACGTTTTAGGGAATGAAGCGATCACACAGGGGGCGGTAGGCAAATAGACAGCGTTGAAAAATATTATACCACCGATTGTTATGAAGGCCGATCGCGTCGGTGTGGCAGTTTTTAAGCACTCTCAGTTCAGCTCAACACCCCGCTACAAAAGACGCTTCGGGGTACTGCCGGTGCTAGCTCAATTTTACAGTAGAAATAGGAATTGCATGAAAGAAAGAACTGCAGAAAGAAACACTTCATACGCTGGAGTAGATACCGAACATATATCAGTGATCGCACTTTCCTCGGTTATGACTATCTGCTTCGTCAGCGAATGAAGAACATTTTGATAAACTAAAGGGTGGAAAATACTCCCCGTGCCAAGCTTTCTAATCACAGTCACTGGTTGATGTCGCCCCGTGGCAATTTCCGGCCCTTCTAACGCACTAGCACTTTGTAGTCACATTTCCATCGACTCCGCACCGCACACGAACGAAGGTAAACAATCAAGATGGCGGAGTGTTCCCCGTGTTGTCCCCGCCGTCAGCGCGGTTGGACAGGGTGGTCGGCCAACAAATCGGCCAACACAGTTGCCGGGTGGCAGTAAAATGTTGCCCGACTGCTGCTGTTGCCGTTATGTGACAGGGTCGCCGGCAACACGATTTCCTTGTGTTGCCGGATGGAGTAGTCCAACTGTTGCCTCAGTGACAGCTGAAGCGATTTTTAAACTTCTTTCTCCTTTGCTTTATTGCTCAACTCAAAAGCGAATTGAGAAATCACGTGGTCGTGCCATGTTAGCGCACCGGTGCGATGACTCCAAGCTTCCACCGTGCTTTTTAAGCACACCATAGAACTTGTCATTCGTAAGTGACGATAAGTTTCATCAGGGCACTCATTGGCCTTGACCACAAATCCGAATATTCGTCGACGGATTTATTGTTGACGAGCGCATACGTCCGAGTGACGCAGGTTTCGTGTCCACATGCACGCGCTGGAGTCGAGGTGAGGTGCTCTGGGTACCGCGGATGTATCATAGAGAAAAGGCGGAGGGCGTTCGAAGTAAAGGAGGTATGAAATAGTCCGCTATATTTTAAAATGTTCAAACCGAATATTTTTTATTTTTTAACTTTCTACCCTCTTTTTTTCGCCAACTAAACGATATGCAATTAGTAAGTCCCAATTTAAAATCATTTATCCCAGCCCAAATTTCATTTCATTGCCCCTTTAAGTGACCTGGTCTGCTTGCACCAGGGAGAAGCTCACCCTGCGGAAAAATGCCGAGAGGCTGCATTTACCGTGCTTTGTTATACATAACTCGCTGCGCGAAATTCTGACGCAATTCTTCAAGAATCAGCGTAATGGCAGCAACAATTTCGGCCCATTTTTTAATTTTTTTGACTGACTGAGTGTTTTGTGGTGACACGAAAGATTTAGTCGATATTGGGATTATTTCTTCTTTGATTCCCAAAGCGCTGTTTCGTACATCAGTGAGCTTGAGCTACTATGTAGAAGCCAATAAAAGAAGAATCGTTCAAAGTGCTCTGGTCAGTCTTGGGGAGTGCGGGTTCCTAGCCCCAAGGTGGCAAACGTTTGAGAACGCCCGTAAAAAAATAGTTTCATACAGCACCTAATCCACGTGAAGATTGCGCTAGCCGTGAAGCATAATTAATAGTCTTTTCTTGCGGGGTTGGGGGGGGGGGGGGTGTAGAGGCCGTGAAATGTAGGACGAGGTCGTTTGACTTGAGATACCAGGGAAAAGCGATAGCGTTTTCTTGAGGGGCAACATCAAAACACTTAATTTACAAAAACAATTCCACTTTCACGCCCTAGAATTTATGCAAGGTTTAGGGCGTCACAGAGACGATTAAGGTGACGAACTCGCGAACAGGTAGACATCTTGATATCAAAGACTAGTGGCATAAAACAAGCTAGCTGACAGAACGATTACTGCTGCTTCGGCGGTATTATCCTGTATACTTACGGCAAGCATTCAGATACGTGATAATCGAACTTTTTTAACGAGATTGAAATCAGTAAAACAAATTATTCGAATGTTACTTTTTTGTTTTGTTTTGTCGTATTGTCCCACTTATGGGGCGGGGAGAACAAAGAGGAGGTGTTCTGGGGGAGCAGAGAGGGCAGGCGGGCCGCACTGTGTACTCGGTGTTTCGGTCTTGTTTGATCGCGTGGTGCACGCCTCATCGAACAACCGACGACACACAGATTAATTCACCGAGGGAAAGCGACAAGGGACAGAGAAAGAAAAAAAAGGAGGGGGGAGGGTCGCAACAGAGACAATTTCTCTCCATCAACGTAGCGGGTGCAACTCCTCCCTGCCCGAGCTGATTTTCAACAGCCCACGCCTTATGTAGTTGTGCGGCGAAAATTAAATGCGCTGCTCGTGTTGAAGGCGAGGAAAGATGGCGAGGGAAGAGTGGCGAGGAGGAAGGCGGTGACTCTATATTTCGTTACCGTTCTCACAATTTCAAATTGAGTTGCTACTTTTTTTTTTTTAGTTACGTTGCCGTTTGACCTTTTGTATTGCTTTGTTTTTGTCTTTCGCTTCCGCGCACCCGTCCTCACCTTCTCATTCGTGTTTGTTTCATTACCATTCGAGTAACACGTTGAAGTATTTTTTGTTTTACTTTTCAATTTTCCCCAACTCCGTAGAGAATGACATTTGCAGTCAGAGATGGGGATCCTTGTTCTGTTTGTACATTTTTACTGACGATTTGTTTTTTTTGTTACTTGCGTGTTTGTAGTTAGTATTTCGATTTGGAGAGAAAGTACGGAAGGGAGGCGGGCAGGAGCTCTGAACAGCTGCCTTCAAAAAATCCCCGCTCCCGCCCGCCCGACGGCACGAGAGGGAAATCGAATTTTGGAAATCTGTGAACGAAATGAAATGAGAGAAAAAAAGCATAAAGAAAAAAAAAACCGATAGAAACCTATAGAAACGATAACCGATGGCTTAGTGGATGAGCGAGAAAAGGGGGGGGGGGGAGTACCTCTTCGGGAGAGGGTGAAAAGCACCTATTCGAGCAAAAAATGGGAGGAAGGAAAAGCGAGGAAAGGAAACGGTGGAGAGATAGCTCGACAAGCGCGAAGGAGGAAGCGAAAGTGAATTTGAGCGGATTTTTGAGTCTCCTCTGATCTGTGTGTGTGTGTGTGTGCGCGCTCGTGTCTATATACGGCAGTTTGTGTCCGGGCTGTGATTCTTAGTCATCTTTGAACGGTTTCCTTTCATTTGCGAGCTTTGGAAAAAAAGGGGGGGGGGGGTGGCCCTGTTTCTAGACGGCGCAGCTTTCGGGCTCGCGCGGCGTTTTCTGGTGCCGCCGTCGGGAGCGCGGTACCTTTTTTCCCCACCGATTTAAATACGGAAGCTTAACTTGTAATTACGGCGCTCGGTCGCCGCCGCGCTCTGGGCTGGGGCTGCGTCGTTGTCCAATTAGAGAGACGAGGCGATGATTGTTTGGGGCGGTGGTTTTTCGGGGAGGGGGGTGCAGCTGGCGTTCCTCGAGGGGGATGAGTGAGGGCTGGCTCGCGTGGCGCCGAGCAGGTGGTAGCGCGGGGTACACTCTCCGTCCCGCCACCGAGTAGGGGAGGGCAGTTCGCTTTCCGGTCGGCGGTGACAATTGAATCTGTCGGAGTCGATTGTTCCAGCGCAAATGTTTTGTACTCGACTGCTGATTCGGTTTGCTACGTTTCCCTCCAACCCGCTCGTCGTCGTCGTCGCTGTCGTTCCCCTGGCCCGATTTTATTCCTCCCTCCCTTCTGTCGGGAATAGCGGTGGCCGGGGGAGAGAAATGGGACGAGTAGATTTAGTTTCGCAACCGGCTGGAAACGAAAGAAACGGCGAAGATTTCGTGGTTGTTTCTAAATGTTTATTGGAATTTCTTTCTTTTTTTAATATTCGGAGCAATTTATCGGTTGAATACTGTTGCTCAAATCCGAACATGGGTAGTGCTGGGAAACCCGTGACTACGACACAAAATATTTCTTTCAGTTCAGGATTCTTCGTCTGATCATAATATTGGGGCGACATTGGTAGTTTTGGGAGAAAATAAGTGATCGAAGTACCACAACATAGGAATTTTGCGCATTGGGTTTGGAGTTGACTTACTTATTTTACTGTGAACCCTTCCGCGTGAACACTTTTCCGCGAATATACTCTATTAGTACTCTTATTAGTCTGTCTTTGTGGCTGCGTTTTTTATTGCAATGCAGTAAAAGAAACGCTACCGCATTTAATGGAACTCTATACCTCTCCTTGCGGTCAGTCTACCAAGAAATGCTTTTCAGATTGAGAGCCTAAAGAACTAAGAGTGAATTTTCTCCCAATTACTCAAATTGACCCTTTTTGAAATTGAGTGCCATCGGGTGGCTCAAATAAAAGTTTAACTGTGGCCGTACTGTGGTAATGAACCTGCAGTATTTGACCTTGCTGCACGATCACTTTCGCAAGTCAACTACACACGGGAATGTGTTCTTCACTGTGCAATTTTGTCTTGATCTCTTCCAGCTTGTATGGAGGCAGATACAATTGATCAGAACGAAGCGTCGACCTATGTAAACGCCTTGATAACATTTTATACAAGGGGCTTTCAAGCCAATTGGGTGCCAACATATTGATTGGACCAGAGTTAGAAATGAACGCTTACGTAGCTCGTGTGTTCAATAGACCGATCTCACCAGCTTGTTTGAGAACGCCACCGCTGCCGCCATGCATCATGGGAGCTGTAGTGTTTCTGCACGCGCGACAACCCCGCTGGAGGTCTGCGCGAGCAGAGCACGAGGCGGCATGAGCTGTCTCGTGAACTAGCGTCTACCTCCTATAAACTACAGTTATGGCGCCGTCACGCATGCGTGGAACGCTTGGTGAGATCGTTCTATTAGTCCGTCACATTGCACTAACATCTCGAATGTTGTTATTGTTGTTCTTGTACCTCCGTTGATCATACTTTTCAAAGTGGCGAGGCTAAATTTTGGAAGGGGTCACTCATTATATAGTTCTGTACTAAGTCTAATACTCCTGCCACGCGGCCAAGTTAGTCGTTTCCATCGAATGACATTGTGTGATCGCCCAATTAACGCGAGCCACTCTTGCAGCAATGCGGTTCACGCGCGACGCCTGTAGTCAGAATGGCGAGCTGATTCGCCGATCGCATAATCTCATTCAATGGAAATGACATCAACGTTTGCCGTGTGGCAGGGGCATAAGCCAGTTTAAATTTAAAAAGTGTAGCTCTTCAGATTAAGCGTGATTGTAATGCAGTAATGCAATGATAAATACAGCATGTCAATTTTAAGGTTTTTTTATAACTTTTCTCGCAGTGGAATTGTGGAGTCCGCGTTCTAGGGCACAAGAGTTTGACTTTTTTTTCATTGAAGAGTGGATGCACACGGCTGAACCCTCTAGATTGGGCGGCAGCTTGCGCTACCTCGCCAGAGTTCTTAATAGCGACAACAGTTAATCCGTATCTAATATACGGAACGTTAAGGTTAACCGTTTTAGTTGTATAACACTGCTCACTAAGTGGAAAGAAATCTCGCCGAAGAGCGACACTAGAGCAACCTTTAGGTGCAAATATTTTCCTTCGCGGTCTGTGAAAAAACCACAGCATAGACAGAAAAGGCGTGTAGACGAGATCACAGTCGATACCGCTGCTCCTTTTCAATTGAATAAGACTTTAAGAAGCAAGTGAAAAGGGTTTAATTGGAAAGCCAAAACATCAATTATCATTCCGGGAAAGGTTTGTTGGTGCAGTCCCGTCTGAAAACGAATGGGCGTGCCATTTAGTGAACGGTGGTGCGGCGATGGCGAACATAAACGCTTGTGCACTCGCGCTACCGAACTGAACATCCCTGGCAAGTTCAAAAATTTCTTGAGTCTAAGCGACAATCCAAGAATGTTTTTATTCGAAATCTGAACATCATTAGCAGTAAATAGATCACTCAGAACAAATTTCTTTTCTCGTTTTTGCGCTATTAGGAGTCACGAAAGCTTTCAAGAACACAGAAGCAATTGGAAATAGAGTCCATGGTTCGCCGACTTACTTATTTTATGCTCTGTGGTTGGTTGCGCACATCTTGGAGCTGCCTTAATTAATTGACGTTGTGCAAACATTCCGATCCCGCCACCTGAATCCACTACTTTTCGTAGTGGATTCAGGTGGCAGGTGACACTCCTACACTTCCGGTTGTAGGGTGTCGTAACCCTACAACCGGAAGTGGTCACATGGCTCCTCGACAGGGTGTGTCGCGCTCTTGTACGCTATGCTCCGTTTGGTCGCAATTCTCCGAGCACGAAACTTCGAGCGTCGGAGTAGGAGAACGCGGACGTAACGCGCTCGGTGGCACATATCGGTGGAAAGCTTCACCCCAGTCCCCATACCCAGAAATTGAAACCGAATCGCGATAGAAAAAGAAAGAAAAAAAAAACACGAACATACTCATTCACTGTGTAGCGCACGACGCCCGAGGCGCGGTATACATACCTGTCGTGCCTTTCCTCAATTTCCCCCCGAAAAAAAAAAGAAAGAAAACAAGAAACGGGGCAAAGGAAAAAGGTTCGTAGGGAGAATCTCGGGAGAGACGTGTCTTTAGAAACTGGAACACGTCGCCCCTGGCGCCTTGCGGAGAGGGAGACGATGGAGGGGGAGCTGAGGGAGAAGGAAGCGGCGGGAGGTAGGGAGGAGGAGGGAAGGGACGACGGGGACCAGCAGCAGCATTTGTGCTCGTCGATGGCGTCGTCTTTGTGGGGAACAGACACCGCGTGTCCCTCACTCCCCCCGCTTCTTTCATTTCTCTGTTTTTATCTCGCCCCTGGTTGCCGTGTTTCGACGTCGTGAGATACCGCTGCTGCGCGAGAAAAATGGCCAGGTTCGGAAATCTGTCGGTCTGTGTGTGTGTGTGTGTGTGTGTGTGTGTGTGTGTGTGTGTGTGTGTGTGTGTGTGTGTGTGTGTGTGTGTGTGTGTGTGTGTGTGTGTGTGTGTGTGTGTGTGTGTGTGTGTGTGTGTGTGTGTGTGTGTGTGTCTGTTTGTTTGTTTGTCTCTTTTCCGTTGGTTTCAAAAGGTCCATATCGGAAACGGCCGTTTGGAGTAAACCTTCCATTTGTATGACTGTCTACTCCTTACACGCGGTGATATAGTATTATACTATACGGTACAGTATGTTTACGTAACTTTATTTTGTCTCTCGTTGTCTCTAAGAAATAGGGGGTGTACAGGGGTACTCCCCTTGTCCCATATGTAACTCCCCAAAACTAAATTTCGTCGTTCTGTCCACTGACGTCGAGCTGGCGATACCAACTTTCAAGAGCGGCTTGATAGTCGAGCGATACAACTTATTAAAAAAGCTAATGTACTCATTAAAGGCTGCATTAAGACAATCAAGGTTTTTTATGGCCCTGCTGCACAATTTCAGTAATTTCTTTTTGTAGTCTTTGATACCCACATTAGCTATTCAGTGATGTTATATCCAACAGCTATCAAGCCGCTTGTAAAAGTTGGTATCGCCAGCTCGACGTCGGTGGACTGAACGATTCGAGATGTAGTTTTGGGGAGTTACATATGGGACAAGGGGTGTACCCTATACACCCCCTGTTTCTGAGAGTCTGTGAAATAAATAAATACTTTTTCCGTTGCCCGCTTAAGAAGGCATCATTAAGCGGGACGTACTGGGAATCACAAAAAAATATATATAGGTATAAAGGCCGTGAGGAAATAGACATGATTCGAAAGCGGTTAGCACTGAAACAATTGTACGCTATAGTTTTCATCTATCTTGATCAGCCTGAGTACCTGCGGAATATGTAGGCGCGGGGTAAGCCCTATAACAATGTTTCGACACAATAAAGAAAGTGAACAGACTTTTAGATCAAGGAGGAACAAAAAGAATCAGCTATAGATTGAACTTCGCTGATGCTGGGAACCTTTCAGAGTTAAGGTAAGATTGTTTGCAGACGATTATGTTGTGTTTAGAAAAATCAAAAGTCCCGCAGACTGTGAAGTTATGAATTCCTCGTTAGAAAAACTGTCTTTACTCCGTCTCACTAAAATCGTGCAGTACAGCCAAAGCTACAGGGGAGAGAGTGTATCCCAACCTGTTCAAGAGCAGGGAAAGGAGGAACGGGGGAATCCCAACTCTTCTCTCCCGTTCCTCCTTTCCCTCCTCTTGAACTGGTTGGCATACACTCTCTCCCCGGTAGCTTTGGCTGTACTGCATGGTTTTAGTGAGACGTAATATAGTTGGTGTACTGACTGACAAATGTCCTTGAATTTACCAAAACTTTGCATGTCAATTATAATAAAGATAAATCCTTTACTTTTTAATTATACTGTTGGCAACCATAACCTGATTAGGGTATGTTGGTACAAGTACCTTGGGTTGACAATTACGTCTGACTTAAAGCGCAAATTAGTTAAACAATTGACAAAGCAATGAGTAAGTTGCACTTCCTTCGCCGCAGGTACATGAACAATGGTTGCTCCGAGACAAAGCTATTATTAATTAAAGCTCTGGTTCAAGGACGTAGCAGTGCGCTTTGTGTTCAATATGGGTTCTTCATATGTGTCACCGATACAACTTTGCATTAATGCGGGTTTGGAAACCTTGCAGGAACGACGGAGAATCAATCGTTTGGAATTCCTTTATCTGATCGTTAACGACCAGCTTGGAATAGAACAAAATAATTAGATTACTTTCTTCTGTCCTAGGTCTACTAGAAATTCCAACAGACAAACAATCAAGCCCTACAAGTATAGAAACGACGCGTGCAACATCTCCTTTTTCCTCGAACAAATATTGATTGGTACGAATTGCCACTGATGTTGTGAATACTGCAAATTTTCTAGATTTTTGTACTATGTTATCGCGGAGTGTGCAGCCTGTGTGATATTATTTTTGATTCCACTCCTATAACAATCTCGTAAGAGATTAACAGTATTAATAGAGAAGAAGAAGAAGAAGAAGAAGAGGAAAGCTTCCCGAGACGTCACAGGCCTCTATCGGCGCTACCTATGCCCATCGCCGCAGTACCTAAATCGTTTTCCCGTCGGCACTATCTGTGGGAAAGCGATCCATATCCATATCCCGCGAGCCACCTTGCACTCTTAGCGCCGTTGGATGGGTTCGCCGCCCCCTTTTTTATATTTTTTTCTTTCTCCCCCGACAAAATAATGGTAACCGCCACCCCCGCTTCATCCAGCGATAATAGCAGTAATACGTACGACATTCACGTGACACGCGGGAGGATCCGAGAGAGATCCCCAGAAATAGAGCACTCCTGTCTCGCTCGGCTGGACGCCGATTCTGCGGATATATATGTATGTATATATATATTTCTTCTTCTTTTTTTTTTTTTTGTTGGGGGGGGGGGGGGGGGGGGTATACGCGACATGCGCTTGTTTTTGAGGAACATAATGCAGAACGCCGAGAGTGGGAGGAGAAGGAAACAAGAAGAAGAAAAAAAGTGGGGGAGCGCTTTGTAGGTCACGTGGCTGGAGTACAGCAGCGCTATTTTCCCGTCACCCGTCCACCACTACCGCGCGCACGCACAAACGCCGTCGCCTGTTTTCTAGGGGTCCCTCCAACCAGCCCGGCGTCGTTGCTCGTTGTTTCGTGCCGACTAATGCAAAATTGGCTTCTTTTTCTCTGCCCCCCGCCCTTTATTTCTCTGAATTAAATTGAGTTTGAAAGAGAATGGGGGTAGGGGAGTGGGTTGGTTGGGAGGGGAGAAAGACGAAGGGGAAAACGGCTCTGTCAATCATAACTAGTTGTCATTTATTTTTTATTTTTTTCCGGAAGGAAAAAAAAAGGGGGGGGGATGAGGGCGAGGGGAGTTCTATAAATAGAGCTGTTTTTACGGGCAGTGATTGAGGGACGACGATAGGGAAAGTCAAACCGCTGTTTAGTTAGCGAGGTTCGCTTTTCTCTCGGTCATATATATATATATTTTTTTCTATGGCTGCGGAACGAGAGAGGGTGTGTCCCGATCGGTTCCCTGGCGAAAGTGTGGACTCGCCGAAACACACACTCACAACACAAAGAATCAACCAACAAAAAAGAAAGAAAAGAGGAATATGAGGGGAAAAAAAGGGCGGGGGGGGGGGGGGAGGTCGGTCGAGGCGATATAGATAAAAACGTACGGCGTATCAGATGTCAGGAACGATTTCGGGTGGTCCGACTGACTGGACGTGTGAGCGTGTTCCGCCGATCGGGCATTCTTTAACGCGATATCTCTTTGTACTCTCGTCGGTTTTTAACGTTATGTCCCTTCTCCTCGCCGTCTCCGCTCCCCGCGTTCTTTCTAAAGCGGTGATTTGTTGTCGGCGTTGTGTTCGCCGATCGTGTTTCCTTTGTGCTCGCTTGCCGACGCGATTCACGGCCGCCGTTTGTTTTGTGTGTGCGTGTGTGTGCGTGTGCGTTTTGGCGCTAGGATTTTGTGAGGCGGTCGCTCACGACGACATGAAATTGTTTCACTTTTTCTTACCTTTTCCCAAGAAGGGGCCAGTTCTGCTCGAAGATGTACCTCCCGTTCGGAGTCCTATAGTCATTCGGTGTGACGACACTCTCAATTTAAGAAAAGAAGGAAGTCACGTAAGTCGCTGTTTCCGCAAAAGCGCCTTCACGATGCATTTATTGGCGTTAATTGTAAGTCTTCATACCCCGCTTATGATAAACGCACAATGTCTGGTTCACACGTTTGCGTAGCTTGCGTTCCAAGCGACCTGGGAACGCAAGCTGATGAAATGCTGATGCGACAGCAAGGACAGAGTCACCGGGTCAACTGTTCGCTCAACACAAGATGAGAAGCGATGCATGGCACACCTATTTCCTTGAACCATTATGAGTCATGGTTTTCCGTGCGGCTCTGCCATTGATGCCGTTTTCGTTGCTTCGGACCCGTTTAACTTCGGCGGCTATCGAGCCGGCCACCGATAACATTCAATCACGGAAGCCGCAAGAGATGAGCAGAAATTCTCGAAAGGACCTGTTCCGGTCAGTTCACTGTTTACTCGCTAGGTGCTGTCGATTTTGAATGGAGTCGCGTACTATAAAATGACTTGTGGTGGCTACTATACTATAGACCATGTGCGGCCAGAAGGAGCCATAAGAAGGAACCATTTTAAGTGAAGAGACAAAAATAAAGAGGTCGACGCACCTAAAAAAAAAAGTTGTTTCGTCTCAGTTGTTGGTTACGACGAATTCCGCTCATGAAGCGATTGCTCAGCAACTTTCTTTATTGTGAGTCCCCATTCGTGATGGAAGGACTTTGCCCGATATGCATATGGCGTCACAAATCTGGCAAAACGCAAGCTGCCTTTTTTCCGTGTCTTGATTTGACATTGAAGAGGGGGTTTACCAGGGAACCGCTAGTCGCACTTTGGCCCCCGAAGAGCTGCAAGAGACTCGCGAGCCGCGGTTTGGCCACCCCTCCTATAAACCAGTCTAATGTTAAAAAAAAAAAAGACAGCTCAGTGTGCGAAGTTAACCCTACAACGTCCGAGATTGCCGACTAAAAAGTGAGCGAAACATCGACAAACCCCACCAACATTCAAAATGTCAACTGCCCGGAGCCTTTTTGTGGAAAGGTGTGGTTTTGACTTACGCGATCTAGTTGATGTGACCACCTCCTGCCGCCGGGCTGTTTCACTTCATGCAGTGCTCATGTTTTTATTAGTTAAGTTTTTTCTTCAATGGCCGCCAGATTCGACCGTCAAGAGTGTTGCGGTAAAAAGCAAAGCTGCGACTAATTTGACATTAATTTTAAGGGAAAAGAACTTTCAAAGTGAATAGCCTGTGCTTCTTGCCTTCATTGTGTTTTCCAGGCGAAAGCCAATATGTCCCATTACTCGAAAAGTCGGCGTCGGCGTTGTGCCCGAAAGATGGCCATAAAAATATGTCATCAAGCACGCGCCGTTCAAGGTCAAAGAGGACGCGCCTCAGAAATAAAACACAAAGAAAAGCTCAGCAACGCAGATGCTTCGTCACGGAAGCCGTGAAGCCGGCGGGGGCGCGGCGCCTGCGCAGTGGGGTAACATGATGTCACCGCCGGAGCGCCGCGTGAAAAAGAAAGACGTGGCGCGCTGCTTGTAAAAATGCGCGGCGTGTACGAATGCTTTTCACGTAAGCAATCTTAAATTTCTTCGGCTTTCTTGTTTTTTTTTTTCAAAATACACAAACAAAATTAATATCAGGGCATAAAACAAACAGAAAACAGGACCAAAAGGAGTACGGTTGCTGTACACGTGAAAACTTTCCTATTGCCCGTTCCAATTGAACTCAGACTATGCATATGTTTTCAATTACTGTGCTCTTTTTTATGCTATCGAATGGACTGATTATAGTACTTTAATTACCGTATTGTGCTCATATTTCTGCGGAGTGCAAGTCGTCTGCCTTTTGCGCAGGGGTTGTGATGACGTCAGAACGACGCCGAGCTCTGATTGGCTATTGATTGGAAGGATAGTGGGTAGACCTCAAAGCAAGCTGCCTCGAGGTCTTCCCACTATCATTCAATCAGAGCCAATCAGAGCTCATCGTTTTGACCTCACCACAACCCCTGCAAAGAAGCAGACAAAGCTGCGGCTCCGCATAAAGGTAACGAGTAAAAATAAAGTAATTCGTGACAAATATTTAGTAAATAAATTAGATTACAAATTACTATTCGAGGTAATGTAAGTAGGTAGTTCTAAAATTAGTTGAAACGAAAAAGTAATAGATTGCAACTTACATGTAATCTGTTACTTGTAACGGATTATTTCTCTAGACTGTTGGAAGCTGCTTTCAAGGTGCTCCTAGCCTTTTTTGTATCCTGTGTGATTGGCGTAGTGGAAGGTACGAGCGAGCGTAGTTAGATAACGTATCATGTTTTCATACTAGACCGAGCTTTGTTTACGCAGTACATGTACACGCACATAGGTTTTAACGATTAGTTACTGTGAGGCGTACTCCCGAAATCAGGATTCGTATCCCATCATATAGAAAAGAGCCGACTCGGCGGTTGGTCAGTACATAGTTATAAGAAATAATATTGTTGTCTGTCAATAATTTTTTCAATTGGAAAAAAGTTTTCGTAGTCCCGCGTCTGGTTTAAAACGCCATGAACAACTGGCTGCGTGTCTGAACACCTCGCTCAGTAGCGTTTATATGGGGAAAGTATGAAACTAATGCAAGCCAACTACCACGTGCACGGGGATTTACACAGCTATCGTTATAACATAACCGTGTTTCACATTGAAACGTCCGCCTTTACAAAGACCAGCGTAAGGCTGCGCGCTTTGTTCAAGCGCGCCAGCGCGCTGCGACAGTTCGTTCGAGCGGTCGACTCGTCATCCATCAAAGTGTTTGCAGTGGACGGAGATCCCCCAACTTTCACCCCGCGGAAAACCTCCTGCTGAGACTGTGTACCGTCGGCGCGAGGGACGACTGGAAATGCGCAATATGTCCGAACGCACGCACCGCATGCAGTCGCGTGTCGGCCATCTAGAGTGCCCCGTAGTGTCCCGCAAAGACGGAGGGGGACACCAGCATACGTTCGCTACAATAACAGACCCCGGGTGTAGCTCTCTGTAATTATCATGGACGGAGCGGGTCGTCGAAACTCCCACGGGGGTTCGAGCCGCGGGGACAAGCAGCGCTCCGTACCGTGGCGCGGCCACGCGGGAGTCGAGGCAACTGACTGTGCGAACCGAAACGACGGAGGAGGGCAGCGAGCGAGGAGGAGCGTGGTGCGCTGAATGGCCGTCGACTGGCGCTGGCGACGCTGGCGACGCTGTTGCGTGTCTGGCTCAGTTTTGTCCGGGCGGTTCCACAAAAGCGCGCCGCGCGGAGCGACACGCGTCCACGGGGCGACGCACTGGATTAGAGGAGTGTTTATGTGGCTTGGCCCTGGAGTGGGTTCGATGGGTTTTTATGTCGCTACGGGGCTGCGGCGGGAGACTCATTGTTGCGATCCGTTCGGCCGGGGTCCGGGCACGAGAGCCGTCGCGTCGCCGCCTTTCTGTTGCGCAAACTCTGAGAGCGCGCTGCTTGATTGAGGGTGAAGTTTTGATTGGGTCCATAGTAGACTCCCCCGATTCTTGCTGCTGGGCTAGCTTTATTTATTCATGGTGCTGCAACCAGCCGTGTAGGTTATTATCTGTCATCTCTCATTAAAGCTCCCGGGGAAGAGTGATCTAAAGGAGCATACCTCGAATGCAACACATAAATGAAAAAAGGGTCGACTTGCTGTGTGAACCAGAACATTAGGTGCCTTAATCGAACACTATACTGAGTGTGTCGACACCCAGACGACCTATCAAGCGTGAAGTCGTTCTTTTGGAAATTTCCTTTACACTGTCGAGGAAGTATCTGGCCAGTGCAGTTTGACTGCTAACTTGGAGTCTTTCTCCCGCATGACACAGTAGTAATTTCATGAATGCACGCGTACACAACGCTAGTCCATTAAGAGTGGGAGCTCATAATCTTTTGAGTCAAGGAAGTGAGCTTCCGCCGAACTCCCCAAGCAACATTCAATGTTCTTAAAATCGGTTTCGAACCCCAGAAAGGTGGCTAATTGAAGCTTTCGTCTATTGAAGTACAATATGAATTATGACGGATGCCGGACGCTGAGGAACCAACTCAAAGGACGGACGCACACTGAAGTCTCAATCTCGAATATCAGGACATCCATCATAAATCCATGCATGGTTCGCACTGGGGTCACATCAGCGACCATTGTGACGGCGTTGCTGCCTTTCATCGAAGGTGTGACCGAAGCCAAAGCTACGCACGCGACTCACGTGTTTTGATCATAGCTCATTTTTACGCGCGTTCGCGTGCAGCGCAAAAAGCTCTTAAATATCATCGCATTTTGTTCCACCAATTTTTTGCACTGCGGAAGCCAGCGCAAGCTCGCTGTCTTCCGCAGTGCTTTGGTTGCGCGTGCCAGCGCTTTCACACTTGTGTTAGCAAGGACAGAAAGCTCACGCTGAAGCCGCAGCTGTCTCAGCTCAAAGGTGAACGGAGTATAGGAATAACCACCAGCATAGTGATATGCCATCATGTCCAAGCCATGATTACTAGATGAATACCTGATCACCTGCAAACGTCGGTATAGGCATTACAGAAATACAACAAAAAGGGAAAAACAACAACAACCAGTGTTGTTTCCAACCGAGCGCTGATAAGCGACAAACACGAGTGTTTAGTGGCCTTATGATGGCGGCGGCGGTAGAGGGACTACAGTGGCATACAGGAGCAGGACCGATAGAACAAGTACACCTGACTCCTTCCTTGTAGCGTGTGATTCTCGCTAACACCTTCGCCCAAAGCACACGTAAATGTGAGGGTCCCGCACGTCCTTACAACTGAATGCGTGCAGTGATGTCTAAATGCTATTCTCGTTTCGCTTTTCTGTTGGTCCAGCGATGTCACAAAGAAATGGAAATGATTCTGGAATTTTTAAAGTAATTTCACCTATTCCATATTCTAAATAACCCCCTTTTTTAAATTATAAAACGTTTTATTGTGTTGCACCAGTTCGTGCGTTGATAACCAAAAATAGCTAGAAACAGGTTGCAGGAACTCTTTTGGCATATTCTCTAATGGCGCTAACTAAAAAAGGTGGCAATGTGTGTTAGATGATAATACAAAAAGACTATTATAGAAAACTATGTTTTTGAGCAAATATTTGTCATCATTATTACTATAAAGTAACAATTTAAAAATAATATTACGCATTAGAAAACTAATCTCATTTCATTTTCGTATATCTCCCTGATACTTGTTATCAGTGTAATTTATAATAGTGATTAGTGATCAGCAAGATTGGTTTTGTTTGTTTCGAGTGGCCTTCCCTAAGATTGAAGACGGACGACACGGAAGGGTTATATATTTTTCTATTGAAAACTTCCCAAAAGTTGACTGGATCTCTTTAGTTTTTTTTAGATAATATTTCAAAATCACAACAATTAAAATGATAGTCATTTCATAATTTTCAAAAAAATTTCGTCTGAAGGTGGCGCTTTTTTTTACTTTTACATTTTTTTTTTTGGAGGGGGGGTGGATTGAATGATTGGTTTTCGATAGAGCATTACTAACGCAAGTTGGAATATATTTCAACATCGGAGATTGTTTCCCAGCTTTAACTGCCGTGGCGCCATCTGATGACGGACTGGAGAACGAGCGTGTTGTTCGGCTGTCAGCCACGAGCTGGCGCCACTGACCTGACGTATATATCTGTATTTCCCGAACACTTATTTTTGAGTGTTAACGGAATACATTCTTGGGATATTTTGCGGTTCAGACTCTTGTATCAAATATGTTGTGTGACGCCATGAAGAAATATAATGGGGCATGTTAGCTGGAGGTAAACAGTTCTGTATAAAAATAAAAATAAAAGTCAAGCTGTTTCTCTCGTCTACAGGAGTTTCCTTACAAATCGAAATCGGGGGGGGGGGGGGGGTCTAAATTTTTAGGGAGGGGGGTTGAGAATAGAGGAGGCGTTGCGAATTAAGGGGGTGCCTTCAGAAAAACAAGGGGGTGGTGTACACCAGAGATGGCAAAATTACTTTTAAAAAGTAATTAAATTACATTACTAACTACTTTTCTGAAAACTACAAAATGTAATTAAATTACATTGCAAATTACCGCAGACTAAATGTAATGACATTACGATTAGAATTATTTTCCAGAAGTAATGAAATTTCATTAAGATGGCAATTTGGGCCAGTTGGTTTCGTCTGCACTACATTGACAGAGAAAGCTTTACTTTTAAAGTCTGAAACGCGTCACGAGTTGAGTAACGACAACAAAACAAAAATGCAAGGGAACTCATCTATAAAAAGGGGAAGGTAGAGATGAAATGTGCAATCGGTGGTCGATACTTCCTGAATTAAAGATCCTTCGAGTCCACAAATAAAGCAAATGGGTGATTTCCGCTATTCCCGGCTATGTAAAAGTGAAACATGGCGATGGTCACATGAAGCGATCTATAATAAATTAGAGGGGCTTCGCGTGCGCCTTTAATACCTTCCCGTGTTTCTGAGCCTAACCAGCGCAGGTTTGCAGCTAGCCGTAGATAAATCGTTCGCAACTCCAGAAGCCTCAACGCCGTATAGCGGCGGAAACGTGGAGCTCGGAAATGAGAACGGCGCACCTATGAAATGTGCAACAAGAACAGTCAATGGGCGGCGGCGAAAGCGCGGAACTCAGAATCGGAGAGCCCAGGAAACGTGATACTTCTCAACGCCAGAAGCAAAGGCGGAGTTGTGGATCTAAAAAACAAAAATGTTGTACTTTCAAAAAAAAAAAAAAAAAACATGTTGCCACTTAGCGGCGAAAGCACGAAGCTGAGATATGGGTACGCCCAAATACGTGGTTGGAACTGCGAGCAACAGGACAGCGGGGCGAAGCCGAATTTGTAGTCTAACCAACGCAGAAGAACGACACCCGCAAAAGCATAATCTGAGCTGATCAAACGACTTTGATTAATCGTCGGAGAGGCGGAAGACAAAGGACATGTCTCGGGCCCCGTATGGGGACCCCGAGGCTCGTCGGACGGAGAAACACCAGTGGAACTTCCAAAGCAAGAACTTCCTAGATGCTGCTCCCATCGATCTCTTTTTATTGGCCCCGCTCCCTCTGCGTCTGAATTTGGCCTTTGCGCTCCTTCCTTCCTTCCGGCGTGAAGCAGCGCCTCTGCTCCGCCGCCACTTCCGTCTTCTGGCGAGAGTATAAAGACAATGCCTGTTAGGCCGGCGGCCGTTCGGTGTGTCTCGGTACCAATGGCAATATATGTACACCTTTTTCTATGTATATATATATATTGTAGGCACGGTTATGACTCGTTCTAAATCATCATGCGCCTGTGTTGGGCTAGATGTTTAGCTCGTTTGCACTTTACCTCTCCGGTTTTTTTGTTACGTTCGACCAGAGCCAATCTCAGTTTTGAGCGGATGGTATACATGTGAGCAAAGAGTCCCGTAAGCCTCGAAAGTCGAGAAGTTTGAGGTAAAGTTATGTCGTTTATTTTGAGAGCATATCTACCAGGACATCACTTTATCGCCTAGTCAAGTTTAACTGTCCTGCCCCGTCTTTGTATATGGACCCTCCTTCCAGGAGGCGATACTTAACCTGAAACGTGTTGGGACTTAACCAGTACCAGTTAAGTCCCAACACGGTACTCAACATCCCCAGCATTCCTAGACACGGTCTCCTTGCGCCCTCTCTTGGCTATTCTCAGCAAAACGCAGTAAAATGATAATTTCAGTCAAACTACTGCAGAAATCCTTAAGTTCCCCGGGATATCTAAAGAGGGCACTAATACGCTCTTAATTAATACCTACTTGAACCTCAGCATTGTATGCTTTTTATTCCTGGGCTCGATATATTATTGTTGCATTGGGTCCTATGAGCCACTTTGACAAAATTTTAAATTTCTTCTCACTGAAATGAAGAATCGTAAAGTTCCCGAGGAATATAATAGCTGCCGACTCATAGCACACACCGCAGTGAAAATTTCGGTATTTTAGTTAATACTTTTTATTCCTCGAGACTTTCAAATTCGGCCCACTTTTTGCCCCTGTAAAGTTAGCACTCCGCCGTGCACCAAGTAGCTTGCGGGCAAGCTACCTTTACATAGGCTTATCGAAAAACAGATTTGTACGATGCGTTTGTGACAGCATATTGACTAAGAATGTGGCGGTTACAGTATGACTATATAATAATTAGATGTTTACAATCAAAATTTGTGCCCTAAATTTCAAATATAAGCAATTGTTATGTAGGGTTAGAAACACTTGCATTGTATATATTTTGCTTGAAATTTGCCTGTGTACGTAAAGTTTTAGCCCTGTTACAGACACAAACTGAACCAAATTCTTTCAGGCGTGTATAACTAGAAATAACTAGAAATATAACTAGAACGGCGCGCCGCTGGCCGTTCGATTGCGTATCTTTTTATCTATATTTTATTTATACATATATACGCGTAGAAATAAAGAACACAACGACGACGACGTTGAGAGGATGACACACCGGGCGACGGCGGTGCCTCAGTCTGAGCCCTGGGGGCTATGTTGCACGTTTTGGACTCCCAGGAGACTAGGGAGAAGGAAGTGACTAGGTGTGAATGAACGCATCTTAGCAACACCACGCATCGCGGAAACTCACCTTCTGACGCCATGACGACATCGCTGCAATTAACTTTGTTTTCTTCTGCAGATACCGTCATCAGTGACTCCACCAATCAACATCCAAAAGCGTTGTTGACGTCACTTCCTTCTCCTAGTCTCCTGGGAGCCCAAAACGTGCAACATAGCCTCCCTGGTTCCTCGGAAGCGGCAGCTTCTACTTTGACTGGGCTACCTCCTAGGAGCCTGATGCTTCGACCCCAGTGGACCCCAGTAAGCAACAGCGCCATCATGTTCCTGGGGCTGCTTCATGCACCGATCGAACGGCGTGCCAGATCCCCATGGCTTACTGCTGACCCGCCCAACCCACCTCCACGAAATCTGGACTTCTGCGAATCGGACTGCCATCCTCCCCAATACCAACAGTCCATGTCGTCGTCATCATGCATGTATATACTCATCACATTATCATGTTCACTAGACGCGGCACCGCGGGCCTCCATGGTACGGGCTGCTGCCTTTCCGCGGTGCCGCGGCTCTCCAGAGCCAAATAAATAAAGACTAAAAACTAAGGACTAAAGACAAAATGCTTTGCTGACCAACAGCCGGTAGCGCCTTAAAAGAAAGAACAATAGTGTTTCCTCGTTTAGAGGCTACAAATTCCTAAACTACACCATACTAGTGGCGCACATCACTGAAATAACATACGCAATACAGAAAATAACAGATTGTCTCTTGAACGCAAAACGGCAAAATACAAATAATTGGGGAGATTTTTTGTTTCTAAAAGCCAAATTCAGAAACCTAAACTAAACTAATGTTTGCTGGAACTCGGGGTATATCGTGTGATCGTTTCGAAAAAGTATCAAACGAGAACACCACGCAACACATTTGACGTTGTTTCACACCTCGAGACACTGGCTTGCACAGGCGCACCGACCGCCGGCGTAGCATAGCGCGTAGTCGTGAAATGTCTGCGACTAATAATGATAATAGCTTATCTGCCCCCCCCCCCAAAAAAAAAAAAAAAAGAAGACTCGGCGCGGACCTCAATTCCGTCAGGGCTGGATTCGGCGCTGTAGGCATTCTGTCTAATGCAAATGAGCGGAGTGGAATGCATTCCCCTAGTAAAGTATTTGGCCAGACGCAAACGGTGAAAAGGGTGGGAGGCCGGAGAGATGCACAGGAGAGGAGGTTCAGATAGCGGTCGCGCGCTTCGAACTCTCCGTTTATCTTGCTCTATCTTGCTCTTGATCGTTGCTCAAGGTTGATACGCCACGTGTCGTGAGAATCAGGAACTAAAACAGCGTGTCCCAGAAAGCTGGCCATGGGAGGGCACTGCATTGTACTGTGAGACCACCGCCAACGTGTGAGTACTGGCCCGTGTAATATATAAAAACAAACAAAAAAAACTAAGAACTTTAAATAAAATGCAGGGCGTGGCAAAGTCTGAGCATCTCATTATCGCACCACAGTCATTAGGATTGCGGCGTTAGCCGATAAGAACGCCGAAGAACCAACCCCGAAGCAAGCAGCGTGAATGAAGATAATAAGCCACGCCCCGCGCTTCTTAAGCTGTGAGTGAATACACCGGTGGAGACACGAGGCACTGCGACCGCCAGTTCTGTGCAAGACGTTTGACGGGGGAAGGCGTGGTTTAAAGGTTCGTTTCGAGACATTTTAACGTCGCGGAAAAGCCGGCGCCGGCGGCGCTGTGACGGGAAAATCCTGTAGTTTCTGTAAAATTCAATGGGGTCACGACGTCGCAGCCTCATGACCTCGCGCGGGAATTTCAAAGAACCCACAACGGTCACGTGAAACGTGACGTCACGCGTGGAATGAAAGCGATGAAAAACGACATGCAATGCGAATACACCTATTGCAGTATTACCCAAGCATCAAGGAGAATGCAGGGATTGGTGTTCCACGCGCCACACGCGCACGCCTTCCCCGTATAAAATATTCGAAGTAAATAACCAAAATAAAGCGTTGTCGAACGCGCGTGCAACATGCCATCTGTTTTATGTATTTGCTTTAGAAAAGTTGCTACTGCTGACGCCGGCACGTGCGGCGTGTGGAACACCAATCCCTGCATTCTCCTTGATGCTTGGGTAATATAGCAAATGGTCTATTAAAGGTGGCCGCATGTCCCAAATGATTTACCAACTCTATAAAGTAATTAATTCGCCTTAAAGAAAAATTTTGAGAATTTTAGGCGGGATTTGAACCCACGGCGCTTCGGTTGCGAGCCAGACACGTATACTGACTAGGCCATGTCCGCCGCACTTGCTGCTCACAGGCAAGAAGAGCATGAGAAGGGAATGAAAAGGCGATGCGAACAGGGCCCGATAACGCTATCGCGTTCCTTTCTTATAAGCGAGGCTTAAGTGTCCTCTAAGGTTTTTATGCGTAATTTGAGAGTTCGTTTGTATCATAAATGTGAGTGATCGTGGTGGCCAAATGAAGAACAATATTCTCTTTTGCTCAAAGACAGCGGGACATCAAGTTTCTTTTTGGCGACCCCCCCCTCTCCCTTTGACTGCTGCACTCGCTATTCCCGAACGGGTACATTTATTTTCCTCAGTGAGTGGAACCTCGAACTCGCACGCGCCTGGTGCTTGGTTGCAACACAAAAAGAGACTGAACACTCTCACTTCGGTCTCTCAACTAAAGTCCACCAGACAGCTACGGCCAAAGCAAAATTTTGCCGGACAATCTCATTAAACACTGGCACTTCGGTTCCTTTTTTTCTATATCATTTGAGCCCGGCGTTATCTTTTTGACAAATACTAATGATAAATAAGGCATTTTTTATTTTAGTTTTTCAGTCATAAAGGGAGCCTCACAAATGAACAGTGGCTGACTGATGACAGTCCTTAACAATAAAAAAAGCCGATAAATAAATTGCAACGAAAAACAAAAACGCTAATGTAACAGCTTCCAGGCATACAACACGTAAAAGCCCCGTATAATCACTCCACCCCTCCGCCCCTTTTTCTCGTTACATAAAGACACACCCACGCACAGAGGAACACAGAGATTAAAACGCAGACCGCTGACAGAGAAAAATTACAAATCTGTCACCTCGACCAATCTGCCGCTTTTTTCTTCTTCTCTGTAGTAGCGTTAGTAACGCATCTTTTGTGATCAGCCCCCGCACACCCCCCCCCCTCTCTCTCTCGCTCTTTCTCTTACACACTTTGGGTCGACCATGGCCCCTGTTGGAGCCGCGTGACTGGCGAGTTCCACACGTCCCGCCAAACCCTGCGCTCTCTCTCTCTCCCACCTCCTCCCCGATTTCCCTTTAGCCGTCTCTCTCTCCCCCTCCGCTGTGTTTCTCGTCGCTATCTCACCGGAACTCCAGGGGTCGCTCGTCCCGAAACCAACGAGACGTGGCCTTATCGCTGTCGGTGTCGCTCATGGCGTGGAGCGAGGCGCCGCCGTCCTCCGCTCCAACCTCGTCCAATGGATGGGGCGCCGATAACGCCTGTCGCGGGCGTCGGACCAAGCACGCACTACTGTGGTCGTTCCTTCTTCCCGGCTAACGAACCCCGAAATTGTAGGGGGACGGGGGAGGGGGGGGGGTTAGAGCAACGTGTTAGCATCCCCCCCCCCCCCATCTTTTACTCTCTTGTCGTCTCCATTCCGGTTAAGGGACGGGTTACGCAAACACGAGTTGTCGGATGACATGCTGCTACTCTCGGCCAGTATAGTCTTCCCCGCGCGTGTAATTGTTGGCGGGCGAAGAGGCGGGGATCATAAAGCTTATCGAATAACGCGTAAACTGTCCGGAAGGTCGTTGTTTTATGTATCGCTTGTGATTTAGTTCGAAGAAGCCCTTTAGAGCCGTGGGCTATGGGCGACGAGATGTTTCGGTGGCGTCCTCTAATCTGTTCTATACTCGTCATACCACGACGGGGATTATCGGTTGCAACCGACAAGTTCGATGGTTTGTTGTAAAGTGCGTTAGAAGCTTGCTCTAGTCGCGATCTTAAACCAACACCGTCTAACTTGACAGTCTGCCAGTCGGGCTAAATTTCTAATTTCCGTCGATGAAAACGAGAATCAATCCCAACAGGGGCGTCACAGTGAGTACTTCGACCAGCGCGGAAGGCCGACCACAGCGACGCTTTTGATCGCACAGCGCACCCATAGCGCTTTTTTTGTGCTTGCGATGCATGTTTATCTTTATTATTTTATAGATATGAAGTCGAAAACAGTGATGCAGGTAAAGGCGGCGCGAACGGGCTGAGAAATCGAGGATTAATAAATGGGTTGCCCGCTGCTGCTGAGCACGTTGTCATAGCGAGCCAGAGATTTACATGTTACCCCTAAACTCACGAAGGCAGAGTTACAGTTACTAAAGCTGAAATCTGTTCAAGTTACCACTATAGTCACGGGTTCGCGAACGTATCTTCTCGCTGTTAGAGTAACGCACAAAATTAAAGTAAATACTTTTAGTTTATCCTACAGGCCAGCAGTGAGCTTGCACATCGCTCCTACAGCATCACAACGTCAGCGTTGTCGTTCCTAGCGGAATATAAGTGGAATATCACTTTGAGCATCCGCTGACAACGATGAGGAACACTTCAGCCATCAGAAGATATCTTAAAAGCAATATTAATATGTTACTGGAAATGTACACTCTCGCATCCAAATATGAAAGCTGCGGGAACAACTGATTATATGAATATAAACTTGCGACTTGTGTTTATAGCGTGCTGAATGTCAAACGAGCAAAACGAGTGTATGAAACGCTTATTTCATCAATATGTCAATATATGCGCGCATAAAACAAAAATCGCCTGACTTAGACAGTTTATCAAATGCAGTGCAAGTATGATAACACTTAATGTTTTTTCTTCCTTTTTAACGAGCAGCACTCACTATCGGAAAAAATATGCAGTGTGACACGTGGCGAAGGAATCATGAAAGTACAAAGGACTTCTTCATTCATGCCCCTCTTTTGTGAAAGCATTGCATCAGTTCCCCTGAAATGCCGCCGTGCGCACAATCTGACCATGCAATGCTTCCGAGCCTACTAGATCACACGCAGATCCTACACTAATACCCTAGTTCGCAGCCGCCATAGAGAAGGAAATATTAGCGTACCACTCCCCCCCCCCCCCCCCAGATTCACACACACACACAGACACACTCTGGTTGGCAGTACGCCGTTGGTCGCGTCAGCTAGGACGGAAAGTCATGGGAGAGCGTCAAACCACGAACGAGAGTGTCGGTCACGGAGCGAAGGATACTCTCTCCCATGACCTTGCTTGTGAGGGCACGACCGACGCGATCGAAGAAGGTCCGTGGAGAGTCGCAGTACACAAAGCTATCATTTTAAAACAATAAGAAACATTCACGTCGACACCCTCAGTATTTTAAAGTAGGCCGCCTGATCTTTGCCACAAACTCTGGTAACCTCGTAGAGAATGGTCCACGCGCACGCAGGAAGGTGCAGGGGACGCTCGTAACAGCAGCCTATTTTTATGCGTTGATGATTTCGTTTCCGCGCATGCGTGCACGTCAGTTAATCGTCAGATGGGCGTGTCGCGAACCAGCGGGTGGTTGGAACGGGCAGCGAAGGGCGGGGTAAAGGCCGAAACCCCCGACCGATAATCTGATGCGGTTTTCGGGCTTCGTGGGTGCCTCTTGATGGAAGCTCGGACGATGGGAAAGCGATTGAATCGCGTGAGTCGATCGTGTGAGTCGGGTTGCGTGATCCGCGTTGCGACGGGCATGCGACGGGAGGTGGGGAAACATTCGAGTACAGGTGGACGGCGCGGAACCGGAGCAAAATTAGGGAGATAGAATAGACACGGTTCCCTGGGAATCGGTCGGCTCTAAGCTCGGAGCAGTGTGCGGCAGTGACACTATTTCGGAGTTTTTTTAATATTTTGTAGTTATGGCAAGAATTCAATTTTCAAAACACATTAAATCGACTCGACCTATATATCACGCGAAAATATATTTTGCGGCTTGTCTAGAAATTGTTGTGTCGCTTCCGCTGTGATACAGAAAATGTCAGGCGTAGTATTTGTTACGGGCGAATTATGCTACCACGAATTATTCTGCTTCTGGATAGTTTTATGATCCAAAGGACAATGGAAACTGCTTAAACTGTCCACTTTTACCGTAGGAAGACGGGAAAAGGGGGCAGTCTAAGCTCGTATCATGTAACACATTAAAACATTTTTAGGAACGTTTTTGTGTCAGTTTTGGATAGCACGGAAGACGTTATATTAATCAAAATACGTTCAATTGTTAGCGTTGAACATAAAACTAATTTTCTTCAGTTTATATTTGGTCAAGCGGAATCCGTTGATCCTTCAGACATTGTTTTCTATTTGGTTTCGTCGATAATGGTACACGACGCACAAGATTTCAGGATTTCTTCTTTTTTTTTTCATGAAGTGGCATGGTTTTACAGTCCTTACGTTTCATGAGCAAACAAATCGCACTTTTCTTTGGACGACAAAAAAAAAAAGAAGAGTCACTGCGGTGTGCGAGGACAAATCATAATACATTTTAAATTAAAAATAAATAAAAATTAAGGTCGGTATTATTACGATCTTCAAAATACTACTAAATCGACACGTAAGGCTTTTATCTACAGCTTCTACGAACCAACCAACCAAAGAACAAAACTAAACCAAGACAAAACATTCGTCACGTTCGCGCCGTGGTGCGAGTTCCACCGCAGTACTCCCGAGCGCGGCAGGCAAAGCACGCTTTACAGGGCGCCTCGTGGCTCCGGCGGCGATTGTAATTGGGAGCGCATCTCAATTGTACGTCCATCCCAGCTCGTCGTTCCTCTCGCATCGCGAAACAGGCACGTGTTCCTCTTTTAAGCACACGGTCTAGTCCGTAAATAAGAAGGGGCAACACGGTGTATGATGTACGAAGCTACCCGACCAAACGAACAAGTTGAATCATCGTCGTGACAGCGATGCGCTGGCATGGTGTCCCGCTCCTCTGCCAACTAACGAGCTAATGGGGGACAAAAATGGGAGCGGTGCCCTAAAAACCGCCGAGGGAGAAGATTATGGCATCCCCCCCTCCCCCCGTGTTCGAACCCCACGTCAGTAACTGTGACCCTCGCGGGCACCCGCACCGGCTCGTAGCGTGCTGGAAAAGGCACGAGGTTAGTTTCAGCCATAGTCACGCGATGGCGCCACGCGTGATCGGCGCCACGCGGCCGGAAACGGAAGCGCGCCGGGGGCCACGTGACCTTCTATCGGCGCCACGCGCGCGCCATCTTGCTGCCGAGACAAGAACGAGAAACTTGGCGTGCGGCTAATTACGAGCAGAGCGCTTCGCATGACGAATGAGCTACCAGGCCACGCGCACGACTGCTTATTGTTTCGATTCTTTTTCCCCCTTTTTATTCGCGTATGTGTAGAGGGGATCGGCAGGATTGCGGGCTTTTGAATCCCTGATACTTTATGACGGCACTCTTTGCTCGTTTTTTTTTCTTCTTCTGAAACAACGTTGTTTTATTTATTATTTTTATATATAAAGCTTGTTGGCGGTGATGGCACTCGCCAGTGTTTGCTGATATTATTTATTTTTTTATTGAAAAAGCCATGGTGCTTTTTTTTTCAGAAACATTTTTTTTTTTTGTGATGGGAATGAGTTGGGACACGAGTCAACGCCGGACTGCGTTCTAAATGTTTTCCCTTGCCAATTTTTAATGAAAGCTTGGTTTATGACTATTTCGCCCAGTTACAATTAATGCGATCTTGAAAGGACGATAATTATTAATTTTAGTTCGTACCTCGATCACGACTGGCAGCGTGAATCTGATTTCGCCCTGGCTTTTAAATCGCAACCGCAAAGCAGATCCGCTTAGAGTGCCTCCGTACACACACGCGCTTGTGCTTGAGTGGTGACGTCTCAGCCATTTTTCCGCCCAGTCGTTTTATTCTGTCCTTTAAAGTGCGCGCAATCCGGTGTGATTCAACTCGAGCGCATAGCCTTGGCTAATGCTTAGACGCCATTTTCCCCATAAGTCACGCACTGAGTGCGCCAGCACGCCACGCGCCGGCACGCTCTTGTGCAACAAAGAATGTCTTCACCCTGAGATAGACCGAAATGTAGGCACCGTAGAGATCCGCTCGTATTCGTCATCAAATGGGTGCGAAATTGAACTGTACATTTAAACAACCGCGTTCCCAACCGCCTCCTGAATGCGGTTCAGACACCAGTCGGAATGCGGCGTTACGGCGTGAGGGTTTTCTCAATCGCAACGTAGTGAAGGGCCATTTGCATTGCGAAACACTGCTTTTCTATGGCTCGAGGTGTCGAAGTGGATGGTGCTAATTGTGGCGATATTTCTTAATACGTGTCTACCTGTCTACCTGTCTAATATGTCTACCTGTCACGATAGTATTCACTTACACTGTAAACAAATATCTTCTCCCAACTCACCGTCTTTGGTCAGCATGAGGGGATGGTTGTCCAGGCTAGTCGGATATGATTTTCCTCCTCTTCCCCCGCCGTCATTGTTCCCGCTCCCACCACCCACAGTACTGCCTGCAAATAAAGCAATAAAGCAATTTCACCGATAAGAACCTGCCTTACTCACAGAAGAAAAATAAGCTTTCAGAAAACACTGTAACAATCTAAGTACGCGAGAACATTTCTTCAAACAGTTCGAAAACTGTCGGTAAGACAGCTTTTAAACATATTATACAGAAATATGCCTCGTTATAAATGTACACGTTTTGTCTCCACTCGAAATGTCCGTTCACAGAGAACAAATCGGTTTATTTTTCTCCTTTTTTTTTTTACATTGCGTTATTTTGCAATCTCGAGAAATCGGGTGATCCGTGTTTCGTATGTCGCGTGCAGTCCCGATCACCTCTACGTAAGCACTCATCACGTAATCAAACGTAGTCCAACTTAGCCCAACGGTACTGTGTGAATAGTTTCCCCTTCTTCCACGTGAGTTTCAAATAGGCACATTTATACCGAAGGTTCTTTTGTGTAGCGGCGAATCAGCTCGCGATACCTAGCTCTGCGAGTGCCACTCGACGTGCGCTGGTTCCTCGATACTTCAAAGGTCTTCGACATAAAGGCCACCATGATGGCCCGTGAGATAGCACTGTGACTGACATTGTTATAGTGAATAATTTTACAAATGACGCTCCTTCTTCTTCAGTTTTACTTTAGCGAAGCAACGGGTAAAGGTTTACAGAAACGACACAAAAACTCAATAAAGAAGCAGCTGTTTTCGGGAGGTTTTCCTGTTTATCACAAAAAGATCCCAAGACTTTGCACCTTGTTACCCATGAAGGTAGTCGTCAGACATACATCACTGCCAGAAGCGGTGCTACGCCAGCAGGATGTGATATTTCAGTATTCATTCATGTTCTTGTGACTCTTGTCACAAACACATGCGCCGCGCCTCCTCGATATGTAACGTAGACCCAAAGGATGCCTAAAGGAAAACTAAAATCATTCTATGTATATCTAAGAATAAACAAAAAAAACTTTAATGTTTTTGGTTTTGTTTTAGAAATAGAAAATGTAGAAATTATTTGTTCATAATAATATGCACCAACTCACAACACAGAACGCGCATGTTTGTTCTCTTTAGAAAATGAGCAAAGCTCGTGTCACACACCCCAATGAAGATGGCACTGGCCAGGAGCATTACTGTTCCAAAAAGGAGTATTCACTGGCGGCCATAGCGGTGTGCGCAGCTGTTGAGAGCGTGCTGACGACGAGCTTCCACAGTTCTTTTTGCAGCGTGAATTCCGCCCAATCAAGATTACCGGTCTTAGCAGCCTAGTAATGTGAGCTCGTTCTGAGCATGCGATCTAAACATCGCCCTCAAATATGGCGCCCACTGAATAGCCCCTATAAAGCTGGCAAGTGCCATATTTAGGTTTTGTGCGTATGGCGCGTACTTTGCTTGCTTTTCTGCAACGAACGCGTGCGTGCTGGGCCGTGAAAAGTCCACACTGAGCTGTGCCCTGAATCAGTCTTTTAAATTAGCAGGGAAGCAATTTGTAAAGCACCTTGAGTGAGTGATGCAAGCGTGCTCTGCACTTCAGCAACGCTACATACTGTTGCAAGCATGGCATCCTGACTGATGCTTCAGGCATATGAGCATGTGCATCGTGCGTGTGTAGGTTACTGGCAGGTTTGCAGTTGCACGTTCTTGCCCACATGAATAGCACGCCGTGGGCAGTCGGAGTTAACGTCACGTTCTGCGGGTTTCTTTCTCTCTCTCTCTCTCTTTCTTGCGTTAAGTAATGTTTTGGGGTAAACTGGTTGTCACATCTACATTCAAGGTATAAAAACACACTAGAATTCAACCCTCGCACATTATGTTTAAGAAACTCTTCAGACTAAGTTGGATGTGAGCACCGCGGTTTCTGACGTTACTTTCGGTAGACGTTACTTTGTTAACTTTTGTTTGAGGCGCCACTTTCGGCAACGCCGAATCTATTTAGCTTCCATTTAAATGCCGCTCACATCCGGCTGTTGCATTTAATGTTAAGCTCGCTTCGCAACCACGTCTTCGAAAACTTCCGCTTAAATATTTGATGACTAAAAAGCATTTGTTTTTCACCGTTCATACTTGTCTTCTTTTTTTTTTTTTACGGCTGGTAAAAGGCGGGTTTGCGCTCTTCTTATTCGTGGATACAGTGTACGACGGTCATGCCCAACCGGCTTTCGATGTTTCATGACGCCTTTGATTTACGCGCGATCCAACGGGAGCTGCCCCAGAATGACAGGGTCCTCCGGAGAGACGGCGCCCACGATCAGCGTGCAGACAGAAACGGGAGGACCGCAGGATCGTTCCAGGCGTCGCGCAGTCGCGTGCCGCGGCAGCGCGTGCTTTCGCGCCACCGGGCGGGGCGAGCTGCGCGACTGCAGTCAAGACGTCGTGAGCGGCGAGTGATTCGCTTCGGCGTAGTTCACTCTCGGGGCCACGTGGCAGAATTGCAGACTCCGCGGGGGGAACGGGCGAACAGGCAGTTGCTCTCTCGCTTCTCCTCGACTTCCAGTCGAGTTCCCACGAGACGCGTTCTGCACAGCGACCCGGAACGATCGCCACCCCTCTCCTACGCCGCGACAACAATTACCACCCGCCGGCGCACAAAAGACGACCGACTCGGCACTAGTGGAGAGGGGGGGGGGGATTGCGCTTTGAAGGGAGTCTGACGAGAAGTTGATGCTTCTGTTGTGACGGCGCATGGGCGACCCGCTGTGACCTAGTCACGTGCCCCCCCCCTTTCCTTCTCCACGCGTTCGCAAAGACAGACACAAAATCTGTTCGCCGCTGAATGCTTCGGATAGCCGGCCCTTCTTCTCTGTTTTGGGATACGGGTGTGACAAATGCGAAAAGTGCGTCGATTTATCTTTCTTTGCGCGGGGTGGATCGAAATAAAAGTTGGGGGGGGGGGGGATTGTGCGCGGACAGTTGTACGGAGGTTGTTAGAGCAGCGAAAATGGGGACTAGGTGGGCTCCTTTTTGGTGTTTCTTTAGCTGGAGTGGAGGAGTGCGAAGAAAGTCGCAGACTGTAGATTCGCGGCAGGTCTCGAGATGAGGGCCTGTGTGTGTAACTTAAGCCGTGTTCAAATAAGGAGCGTGTGGGTCTTGTGCTATTCGAGTGTTGGAACGCTACTTTCGTGCGTACTATCGATAGTTAAAGCAATTAATGACGAGGTTATTGTATTGATTGTAATGATGCAATGATACCTTTATGATCATTCCCTTGTGATCAAAGATTAGCACAAGGGAAAATAAACATTGATTGATTTATTGATTGATTGATTGATTGATTGATTGATTGATTAATTGATTGATTGATTGATTGATTGATGTCCCCTCAGATCGATGAGGGAGGTTGGTAGAAAAATGCAAAAAAATAAGCTCGAAGAGCTTCCTCCTCCCCACAAATTATACTGTTAAAATAGAGTTGATGTATAAATGTAATATGAAATAATACAGGATAATAAAATAACGCTCGATGCAGGTGCGAGTTAGAAGATCAGTTTCATTACCCTTCTGAGTCGAGGTTAAACCTCTGCCCGGTTTATCGTTAGCGAGAAAGCAGATTAGAAATTCAGACAGGCTAACGGTCATGCTTAGCAGGATTAACACGACAGGACATATTAAAAGCTAACAGAAAAAACAGGGGCCGATGCGGTTTTGTCAAAGGCTGTCCGGGCTATCGCTTTTTCTATGGGCCGGGGAGGGCGGACGTGAAACTCGAGTTGGCCAACACAGTTCCCAAAGATGACGCGCGCACAAACGGGGGCCACGCGTCCTTCAATGAGGCCCTGATGAAGTCAGGCGGGGGAAGTGCGGCAGCGCGGGCCGCGCACCAGACTCCCTGCTCCGGGCCCGTGGGAAGAGAGAAAAGAACGTCGAAGCCGCGGAAGGGATGTCAAAGTTCTTCAAAGCTTCGGCGCGGAGAACCCGTCGAAAGTTGCAGGTCGCGTAACCAATAATGAATCTCGTTTTCAGTACAACTTGCGTCGTTTCCAGTGCTTCGCGCAAACGTTTGACACCTCCCGCGGCATTTCGATGCCTTTCGTGGCGCTTGCAGCAGGGTGGAGATTAAACATCGAAATGATTTATGTAGGGTGGCGATGTGGGCGAGTTGGTTTTGTTTAAGCAATGATTAAAAAAACAGAAAAAACAAAACAAAACAAGGTAAACCACGAAATCATCATCGTTCAACACGTGTCAAAGTAGGCTATCTCTTTGGTTGTGCAAGTAAACAGAAGTCTGGCTCCCGCAGTTGTTTTCCCCTCCTTATTTATTTCATATGCCTCTAATAATTCCCTGGCTTTGTCATCAGTTATTATTCCAGTGATCGGGATGTTGCCGAACAGAGGATGACACGAACAAGTGCCGCAGTGCAGGGGTTAAAGAACACCCCGCTCTTTATCGAAGCGACCAATCGTGCTCCCGTGCTCTATCATTAACGCACCGGCCCGTTTGTCCAATGTAGACCCTCCCACAACTTGGCAGAATCTTATATACCACGCCTATCGCACATTCCACATCCTTTTTTGTGTGTGTTTGACACCGCAACGGTTCCTACTTCCCCGTTTATCGGCAATTCAAGGGCAAAGTTGTGCCAACTTTTGAGGCGTCGAGAACACGATGGGTATACCTCGAACAGCACGGCTACCTTATTTAAGTAGTGAAAACTTTTGTGCTGGTATGGGATCATATGTGGTCTCTTGCTTGGTCTCTCCCTTTTTTTCGTATAGGGCTTCCCTTAATCTCTTACAGCAACGTATCCGCACACCGCCAGCAAGACTTACGATGGAAACCCCGCCGCTACGAAGCGCACCACCTGCTGTCCAAAGCTCTCCTACTTAGAATGGTGGCAGGGCTTGTCTAAGGCAGCTCGTGGGCACGAGGGCGCTATGCTCCTTTTCACGATCTTGGAGTGTGAGGAATAAAAAGGCAAAAGTCCCTTCTCGGTACGAGGATGGTAGCTCCAACATAAAGCTAAAGTTCATGTGAACTCTAGCTTTATATGTTTAAATACTGTTTACGATCATCCCTTCCTGGAGTTGGTGGGTAAACTTCAGTCCCCGGAGTGTTTATCAAAAACTTCCACAACTGCTTTGACAACCTCCCTCATTGTCAAGAGCACCCCCCCCCCCGAACCTTTTGTGAACACCAATTAATCGTCCACATATCCAAACAGCTTAAAAGCACTGTTGCCGTCCAAGTTTTGTTAAACAGCTCGATTGCACATAGTCAAGTATACATGTCACAAAGTACGGGGGCTACACCAGAGCATATGCAAATTCCTTCGTTCTGCAGATAATAACCATCTTCAAACAGGACAAGCGTCGAATGCAAATACAACTTCAACAGTTCCATGAATCCTTCAACCGACACTCCACTTGCGTTTTGAAACTGTATCACTCCGTTTCTCTCGATACACTCAAGTACCAATGCAAATAGGTCCTCCTGGGGAACAAATAGGCCCTCATGGGAAGTATGTGTTTTTTTCAATTACTGAACGGCGTTTTGAAAAGTTTTTTTTATAAGTGTATCATAATCACTTGTGCGAACCGGCTTGATGATCGGGACATCGTTTGCGGCGTGCTTTTATATTGTCATGTAATTTTTCCGTGAACATTGGTGTATTTTGCTGCACCATGGTGTCCACCCTGCTAAAACCTCTATGAGGCTGCAGTATGGAATAAATACTTAAAATAATAAAACAATACTTCAACGTCGATAAAAAACGCCGCCGAATCTCAGCATAAGCCATCTCCTAGGAATTCCACAACAGCTTACCTTATGAGTTACGCACAAGAAATGGGACAAATAATTTAAGTGTTCCCAGGTGTTTCTGAAGGCACCGGCTAACTCGTGATTTGAACCATGATTTAAATCGTGATTTATATCAGACCAGTTTTACTATGGTGATTTAAATGAACCCTATCCCGCAAAAATATTTAAAAAAAAAAATATATATATATATATATATATATATATATATATATATAGGGTGTTTTTTAATCTTAACAGAATTTGTTTTTAAAAACATGAAAGCTAGATTAATGCGGTCTGCGCAGGTGAGTTATACGGCCAGAGGGACATAATATAGGAGGCTAATCGTAGCGATCAGTCGGCTAATTAGTTAAAATTCGTTAATGAACTTTTTAATTCATGAAAATAGACATATAGTTCCAATTAGAAACTTGCTCAGCGTCATCGAAAACCACTAAATCAGTAATTTTCATAACGACTTTGAACGCGTGAGAAGCGTAGTAGTGCACTAAATTTAGCACTCGTGGAGCACGTACAAAGCTAGCGGTTGCGATAAGGCGCCCGCGCAATTTTTCCGTCTCTTATCTAGCCCCAGCCTTGTACCTGCTCCACGAGCGGTAACTTTAGTGCACTACTACGCTTCTCACGCGTTCAAAGTCGTTATGAAAATTACTGATTTAGTGGTTTTCGATGACGCTGAGCAAGTTTCTAATTGGAACTATATGTCTATTTTCATTAATTAAAAAGTTAATTAACGAATTTTAACTAATTAGCCGACTGATCGTTACGATTAGCCTCCTATATTATGTCCCCCTGGCCGTATAACTCACCTGCGAAGACCGCATTAACCTAGCTTTCATGGTTTGTTTTCAAAAATTCGGTTAAGCTTAAAAAAAAACACCCTGTATATATATATATATATATATATATTATTTTGTGTTTTTCATCATTTGATTCTTTATATGTGCATTTGTTTTGTATTTAATCGAAGAATCACAAAGAAAGCAAAATTTATATAAGACTGATTAGGAGCAAAAAGAAGTGATCTTCTGAGCGAATCAGAGCGTTGAGCTTTCTTTCTACCTACGTCAGCTACGTAGCGGCCTCTTTCAACAATACCAGAACGCAAAATAAATAAACGAAAAGTAGAAAAGGATGTCCTATTACTATCAAGTCAGAACTGAAAAAAAAATCAAGTAAAATTCTTTAATTAACTTAAAAAGCTTTTTTTACTCTAGTTTGGCGTGAATTACAGCAATAAAAAGTTGTTAATCGAACTGTACTCTACTTTTACAGTAATTATTTCTTCCACATCATTAACAGTGATCGAACGAATCGATCAGTCAATCTGATCGATTCAATTCTGATCGATTCGAATCGATCAGTCAATCTGATCGATTGTTGAAAAATATACCTATAGTGATAAAAAAATCCCTATTTTCTAGCTACAATGATTTCTATCAAATTAATATGATTTAAATAAAACAAATCTTGTTTAAATCAAACAAATCTAAATTATTTGAATATAAAAAAATTAAAGCCGTTTACAACTCCCTGTAACGCCGAATTAGAGCGCAGCTCTTGAGGAGGAGGGAAGGCACGGGGGCGGGGGGTCACGTGACCTCGGGGAGGGGGGGGTCACGTGGCCTGGGGGTCACGTGACCTCGAGGAGGAGGGGGCGGATTTTCCCCGCTAAATTTAGCGGGGAAAATTTTCCGCTAGATTTAGCGGGAAAATTTTCCGCTAGATGTAGCGGGGAAAATATTCCGCTAGATTTAGCGGGGAAAATTTCCCGCTAGATTTAGCGGGAAAATTTTCCGCTAGATCTAGCGGGGAAAATTTTCCGCTAGATTTAGCGGGGAAAATTTCCCGCTAGATTTAGCGGGGAAAATTTTCCGCTAGATTTAGCGGGGAAAATTTTCCGCTAGATTTAGCGGGGAAAATTACCCATCATGCACCGCGCTGTTACGCCGACGCCGACGGCGACGGCGACGCCGACGGCGACGGCGACGGCGATGGCGACGCCGCTCAAGCCAGAAACGGGCGCCTAAGAGCTGCGCTCTAAAACAAAGCTTTGAGCCTTTCCACCGTGGGCAAGAAGGAAGAGCAGCGGAGCTGTACCATCTGTTCTCGGCGGTGGCTTTCCAGGTGAGCGATCTGCTCTTCTTTCGCAAGGAAATCTGAAGCGCTCGAAGCAGTGGAACTTGAGGCGATAGCGGCCTCGCGGCGGTTGCGGAACCATTCGCGCTGCTGCGCGCATCGCCGCTCGTTCCGCTCCCGCTCTTCTTCCTCCGAAGAAATGTTGCCGCCATTTATGAGTGACGTCGGCAACCAGTTGTCTGGTTGCCGCCGTCGCTCATAGATGGCGGTAGCTGTCCAGAGTTCGGTGTCATGATTTCTTTGCTGGTGGACACGATCCTGGGGAAACTAGCCCTTAACAGCTCCGCTGTAAAAATCCTTATATATTTCACCTTTGTTTTCAGTGCATCTCGCGAGTTTTCAGGCTCACAAATTAAATGTGTCTTTTCACTCACTCGCTCGGTGCATATCGAGGCGTGTCAGGGCTTCTCGAAGAGTTTTTTAGTGCTTGTTTCGCCCTTCACACACTTTCGCCGGGTTCATAGCTGTACTTCTTTGCTGCGTTTTAAGAGCTTCATTTTGGTGTTTGTCGTGGCGCTTTCAGTGCTCAGTGCAGAGTTTCTAACGATTCTCGCGGCGTTTTTGTCTTCATCGCGTCGCGTGACTATGACGTTTCCATGGTATGCTTACGATTTGTTATTTATTGTTTAATATATATTGATTGATACTACTACCTCCTTCGGGACATGTGGTAGAAGGGGGTACATAATGTTTTTATAAAGGTATACATGGCGATACTGTTAGTGCGAACGCGACATGGGCGCCTTTGCGCATTTTATTAGGAAAGAGTATTAGTGGGCACACAATTTTACCCCTTATATTAGAGCCCTAAATGAGCTCTTTCTATAACAATGATATTTTGGATATGAAAACTTTTCGGTTATAAGAGAAAAACACAGGAAAACTGTCGATCGCTTGTTCGCGCTAACAGTGTCGCTCTCTGTACACATTTCTAGTCATTTTATGCACACGGGAATAAGGCAATCAATGTCATCATTATACAGTATCGAATAAAAGTCAAGCAAAACACACACAAAAAATACCTACAAGAAATACCGTCGATCGCAGTAGTTACAGAAACTGCGGAGGTTAGCACTGAGTGATGACTTAGATGAAGCATTTATTATATGACTGGGTAAGGCATTCCAGTCATGAATGGTCCTTGGGAAAAATGAGAACTTAAATACATCGACCCCACAGCTGTATTCTTGTAATAATCTACAATGAAAATATCGCGTGGGGTAATTATGAGAGAAAGAGAAATATATTTAGAGGTGTCAATATTAAATTGGTTGTTAAGTAGGTCGAGCAAGAATTTTAATCTTTGAAACATGCGTGGGTATTGTCTCTGAAATGTGTTGTATATGAAACGAAAGCCTTTTTTTCTGAATAAGTTCAAGTTAATTTATGTTGGTTTTAGTAAACGGGTCCCAGACAATGGATGTATGCTCTAATGTAGGCAGAACAAACGTTTTGTAGGCTGTTAATTTTACGTCGGATGAGGTTTGCTTTACATTTCGCCGGAGAAACCAAAGCTTAGTTAATGATTACACCGAGGAATTTATAGGAAGTCACTTCGGCTCGGACAGTATTGTTAATGAAATAATTATAAGAAAGAAAACTAGTTTTGCGGGTTAGATGCATTCGAACATATTTGTTAACATTTAGCGACATCTGCCACGAGTCACACCAATAGTGTATCTTGGATATGCAGCTGTTAAGTAAAGTCTGGTCACAAACATCATTTGCCTCAGTGAATATAACAACGTCGTCCGCAAATAAACGGGCTCGCAAAGGAATGTCGGTAGTGATTTTGTTTATAAAAATTAAAAAAGTAAAGGCCCAAGGGCTGACCCTTGTGGAACGCCCGATAGCACAGGGACAGGCAGGGATGCACTAGCTAGAGTTTATCTGAGCGTACTGTTTTCTTTCTAGCAAGTAATTTTCAAGCCAGAAGTAGATGATATCATTTTGCACGATTGATTTAAGTTTTAGAAGCAGTTTACAGCGTGACACTCAGTCAAACGCTTTAGCGAGATCAGGAAAATTACATCAACCTGTTTAGAACGATTTAATATTTCAGCAAAATCATGGACGGTTTCAAGTAATTGTGTCGTGGTTGAAAGGCCACGACGAAAACCATGTTGATTCACGTTAAAAAAGTTGTGATTCTCTAAATACGCTGCCAAATGTTTAAAAACAACGTGCTCTAAACGTTTCGAGCAGTATGAAAGCAAAGAAATTGGCCGTAAGTTCCCAGGCGATATAGGTGTAGATCCAGATTTTTGTGAACGAGGAACGATCTTGGCAATTTTCCATTCCACAGGATTTAACAGACTCCGACAATGATTCCTTAAATATTAGATAAAGATATTTTGAGCACAATTCTGCTGTCAGCGAACGAGGAACATATTTAAAATGCCGTAATAACCGGCAGTTTTTTTTCTTTTTTTTTTTTTGTCGAAAGATTAAGCAACGTTGAAAACAGTCCCTCGGGAGAGATAAAAACATCGGGTAACACTGATAGGTTGGGTGGCAAGTTCAGACGAGAAATAATGCCGTTATCTAAGGTGAAAACAGACGAAAAATAACCATTGAAACCTTCAACGATGGCACAGCCATCCGTAAATAATCTGTCCGAAACCCTGTTTAGAAATATCTATATTGTACACTTCCAATCGATTGCAGGGATAATCTCGTGACAATTGATTTGATATATAGGACAACGGCGTAACGAAGGCCGTCCACACTACGCGGCATATTAATGATTTCAAACACGTGCTTGATTGTGAATAAAATAGCCATTTCTGAGGGGGAGAGGGAGATATCTGTTGTCTTCACACACTTTCCTTTCGCAGAAAAAACTTGCATCAATACATGCCCAAGTTGTCCCTTTAGCGTACTTGATTGAAGCGCTCGCAAAATGTCGACACGATGCCACGTCGGAAGAGTTGAGCCTTTAGCGTCAGAATTTGCGATACCAGAGGTTCTTCACAAATACATAAATGTAAAAAAATAAAATAAAATAAAATGAAGATGTATAGCGGAATTGAATCTCGGCGGCAAACTGCGGCAAACTGATCATTAAAGCGCGCCGACGAATGCCGAGTTGGTGATTGCTCCGGGAACGTTCGGGTCTTCTTGAAAAGGGGGCCGCTTCCCCGGCCTCCCCGCCGCCTCAGTGCGAAAACAAAAGAGCCGCTCTGAAACAATGGCCAACAACTATCGATCGCTTCCCTCTTTCCCGCGCGGCCATTGTCTCGAACGCCTCCTATCGGTCGACCAATGGAGCCACCCGCATTAATTTTCTCTCCAGTACCGCGGGACGAAGGCTTTTCCAAGGCGACTTTAAAACAAAATAGTACGTACAGCATTGCAGCTCTCGTAGTTAGTCTGTCTGTAAGTGAAAAAGGGTGTGTGCCCGGGGGGGGGGGGGGGCCTTTATCGTGCCGGGCTAAGCCGAAGAGCATTGTGTCCCGTCGACGCTTCCCTTCTGAAACCAACTTTGAGTTGCCGTTGCTTTCGCAACAGCAGGGAAGCTTATCGCTGCTTTTAGCCGCTTGCGTTATTTTGGCACCGGGCTCGAAATTAACGGAAATCCAACAACGCATTCAGGCAACCCTGCGCCCTTTTTCGTACACCCCTTCCTTCTTTAAGCCCCCCTTATTCAACCTCTCCTCCAAAAGCGCGTGAAGCCCTGATTGGTTGTATGACGTCATTCTCAGTCTTGTTTTCCATTGGCCGCTCCTCACTTGCGCTTCGTTATTTTTATCGATTTCTTTTTTTCCTCTCTCGAGCGCACGGTGGGAGAGCGGTGCGCGGATGACGTGGAGGACCCGCAAGTTGGTGAGCGCTTTCCCCTCGCGTTTTTGGACGACGCTGTTTAAGATTTATTTGTTTGCTTCGGAGCGGTATGAGAGGGAGAAAAAGCAACTTCCGATTGGCCGACGCTCCGCCAATGGCGTGAGCTAGATCGCTTTCGCTTTTATGGCTTTCTTGGTCGACGGCCTGCGTCGCGCGCTCGCGAGGTTGTCGTCCGTCTCGGCTCTGTCGTCCGTAACTATCCGTATACCGCCGTCGCCCTCGATTGTTTTTCTTCGTGACGACATTTTGTACGCGGTTGCCAGGGGACAATAATTGTAAGAAGTCGTTTTGGGGAGCCTGTCCAGAGTAATGCAGCTCTCGTACACGTACTCGCGCAATTGATCGGACCCCCCGCTCCCCTCAATGAATCGACGTCTTTATGATCGTTACGTAGTCGTTTCATTGCGTTTCGTTCGAAGAGCGCATTGCAGCTCGGATTCGCATGGCATGCCAAAATGTAACCACCGTAGCTCTTCTCGTAGATAGCTTCGAGTGGGGCGGACATTAGTGACTTTTAGCAGGCCGTACGCTAGATCTTTCCGTTGCTGGCGGGTGCTCGTGCCGTCACTTTGAAGCAGAGATTGCGGACCCAGTATACGCGTCCGCTGGGTCCGCAATCCTCAGCGGACGGTCTACTGAAACTCACTATTCTGTACACGACCGTTCTCTCCAGAATAATAAAAGGAAACAAAGTATACTGACCATAAGAAAGAATGAGTAATCGAAGATATACGGCGTGTAAGCTGGTCTGCTCCAGGCGCACTTCGTGCGTTTGTTTTACCCCCCAAATGCACCCACGTGGGTTTCTTTTCACCCGACCTCGACTAATGACGGCGCGCGCTTGGCTGCTTCGTCATCGCGCGTTGGTACACTTTTTTCTTCTTCTTCGAATCCCACAAATCATTCTTGCATGAAACATGGCATGACTGCGAGATAATTCATTTTAAAGTTCATTTCGTGGCACTCTTGAATGTAAGAATCGCCAGACCGTATATCCTCCTTTGTACTGAGAATGCCTGCCTGATTTCTGGCTTCCCCGTGCTTTGGCACCGTTGCGCCTGCTTCACGCAACCACCGCCAGGGGCGCCACCTGCCCATACAATGAGAACGATGTCTGTCCGCTGAACATTGGCTGCTACCGCAACGTACGCGATTCCAATAACTTTGGACCCGACCAGGGTCCTTTGGGGTTACAACCACTACGATGTCCCCTAAGCAGTGTGGAAGGAGTCAGCTCACGTTTTCTAATGGCGCGCCGTGTCGAACAGAATAAGAGGGAACAAAAAGTGAAGGTCGGTTATGGCGGCGCCAATGCGCAGTTGCCTGAAAGCGTCTCATAGACGCTTTCAGGCAGCTGTGCCTGAAAGTGTTTTGTTCCCTTTTATTCCGTTCGCTCCACTTCATTATTGCGACAGCGGGACAGTTTATCACCATTTTTAGTGTTACTGTGTCCTTCTCCCCAGCATAGGCCCTTGTGGAGGCTTGTCAACGCCCGCTTCAGTGGCTCGGCATCTCGGTAAGACAAGAGAAGGTCGGTTATGGCGGCTCAATCTGCCGCGCGCTGAAAGCGTCTATAGTCAGGAGTCCGTCATTACCTCGAGGTGCGCGAGAAAGGTGTGGGGAGGTAAGCACCAAGAGCCACTCAAGTAGCACCGAAAGAGGACCTGAAAGGGTACATGGGCTGATCCAGCTTTGACGCCAGAGAGGCCTGAGCCAAACTGGGCTTTGAGTGAAGCCTCACCAGGATGCGCGAAGGGGAACCAGACGGGCCTTCCTCGATCTCCCTCGCAAAAAGCTGCGTAACACATGCTGTTGAGTAGCATTAGGTAGAATTTGGGGCCCAATCTTTCCTCGAAACGAGCTTCAGTCACTCTCCATGGCCACGGGTGTTGCTTGGGGTCCCGTGAAATGACAATCCGGCACGTTCTTGCCCACAGCTACCACGACAAATGCCAAAAAAAGCACCAAGAATGCAAAAACGCACAAGAAAGGCTTCTTCACGTCGTTCAAATTTTATCTCTTAATTGTATGTGGAAGCGGCGCACCCTTGTTGTGGTATAGTTGGCGACCGACCATTGGGCAGGCATTAGAAGTACGCTGATTGTGAAGATATATATTTAAAAAAACATCAGCCAATCGTTGTACTTAGTGTGAGCGTTCAGTTTATGGTAAGCGCGATTGTCCCTTGGAAACAACTCGAGCAACACGAATATTCCACGTTCTCGGCCGCCAGGCTTCTCCGGCGCGCATCCACTGGTTGCGTCTTGGAGTGCGTAAGTAGCGATATTTAGCTCGTCTATCGAATATCACGAGTCCATTTCGTGAAAGCGGGATGTTTCGCTAACGGAAGCACACCGGAAACGAAAGCGGATGTGGTTGTTTTCCTTCGCGGAAGCGGGTCCTTCCTGCGTGGCGCACGCGTCCGCGCCGTCGGAGAACATTTCGTCGTCTTTTTGTGTTCTTCCGTTTGCGATTGATATCTCGCTACGCACGCGCTCGACATTTTTTCTTTCTTGCGCACGCTGCCAAGTATATCCGGCCACTCGCACCTACAACCAGACGCGGCGACCTTTGGCACGGGAAAATCACGGTAGTTTTAAAAATGAGCGGGCAGCTGCTAGCTATGTTGAAAATTTTTGTTTGTGTATTTTTTTACGTATTGCGCAAGATCTTAATAATCCATTTAAAAAACAAAACAGAAAACCTATATAGACAAATTCGTGTGCCAATTACAGTATTTTTAAAATACGGAATTTGTAACGAGAGTGTTGCAAATGCGCATTCAAAACACCAACTAAAATGCCTTCACGTCTCTTTGGAGGCAGAGCACGCAATAACGCAATCACTGCGATTTACAAAACCCGCACAGCGGACGACGATGGACAAAAGAACACAAACAAAATCACAATCTCCGCAGGGAAATTGGGCAAGCGACGCGAGTTCCTGCGCAGCATTGCCCCTGAGCGTCAATGTTCCCACAGAGCACGCCGTGCTTTGTGGAAAAGTCGGCTTCGGGGCATTTTCTTTTTGAGTGAGCTTTCTGTGTCTTGCCTTTAGGAATATAGGTAGATACGACGGACAGTATTTGCATACAATATCAAACATGTTAAAAAAAAAAAAAGATAGACCTCAGAGTTTTTTTTTTCTTCATTAAAGTTTCTAAGTTTATTGACCCCACTAATGCGATCAACACCGGTTGTTGTATACCGGGCACAGGAAGAAAGCTTTTTGACAACTCGAGCAATCTCGCGAACTTAGCAACTCACGTTATTTCGTGGTCAAAATAAAACGTTAAAATGTAAAAAAAAAAAATAGTTGTAGAGTTTTACACGACATGTCTCTGATTCGATCAGTATCTGTTGTTGGTAGCTCAAGTGGACCAGCTCCTAAGGACACATTTCCAACCGTGTTTCAGGCGCAGCGTAAGTACCAAACAAATGTGGGAAGTGTTGGTCAACGAATATTATGTTGCGCATAAATTGGAGTGCTAATTATTAATTGCTTTGTGCCCATTCTTTTTTTTATGAACATCTTGGTTGTTTTAAAATCTCGGGAGTCTATCGAACGGCGCAAATTTCTGATCATCCGGCACGAAGTTTTCCGTGACACCTATGTACATATGCAAGCACCTTTCACTGGTCAAAACGTAAACGTCTCGACAAGGCGGTCTTCAAAACCGTTTCGAAACGTTCCCGGCAGCAAAGATACTCGTTCGTGATACGAACAGGTGCGGTGCGAGGGCAGTTGGATATAGATCTATCGACGTCGGAGCGCAGAATAGCAATCTCATCGAAACGGAGTTCCTTTCAGGTCATTGTCGAGAGTCATAATGACCCGGTGCCTCGGTTAGTCGGCATCAGAATCACCAGAAACCATTCCAGTGTATCGGATTTCTGTCTCAGCTTTCTACGGAAAGGCAAGGTTAGGCTTCGTTCATAACGAGCCCCGTTTCCCTACCGAGTACACGCACACTATAGAGCCACTGAAAGACCTACGCTGCAGGGTATCGACACTTCAGCCATGGATGGATGGATGGATGGATGGATGAATGGATGGATTCCAATGGCTTGCAAATACCCTGCTCACTATCGAAATTCGAGTAATGTGCTCTAAGCCGCGGTCCCACTGCAAATACATCATACAGAAGACAGTCTGCAGAGACACTGTCTGAGGACTTCCTCGTATATGACGGCCACGTTGGTCACACGAAACCTATCTGTAGACATGCTGAAGAGTACGAAATACGA
>JAZHYW010033135.1:0-24678 GCA_037355805.1 Ixodes ricinus | reverse complement strand
TTGCTCTGTCCGGCGAGGCCGCCGGCTCGCTGCAAAACCGGAAGCGGAAATGATCACGGTGCTTCTCGAGGCCAAGGGGGGATCTTCCGCCGTCTTCCTTTCACTTTTCTTTTTCTTTGCACCGTTTTTGTTCCCTTCCTCACTTCGTTTTTTTTCCATCTTTTTCGCATTGCACTTTGGTTTTATTATCATTAGACATAGGTGTCATTGAGTAGTTAGGATATTTATGAAGGGCACACATAGATTGTGCGTCGTTACATCGGCTTCTCGTTGATATTTACCGCTTGGGTAAGAAAAAAAGTTAGGTAGGGCAGTGAACGAAATTGGTGGAGTCTATACTTCGTTTCACCTTCCGTCCAGCCGCAGCGGATGCTACGAGAAAACAGGACCAATCAAGCAGCGTCAAAAGTGCAAGTCACTGTGCCTTCTATGTTTATGATTGGTTCAGCGATAATGAACACGGACAGAAATATCACGAGCACCATGATGGTGCCCTTTTGACGATGTCTGATTCGTCATATAATCTCGTAGCATCGGCTGCGTCTGGACGGAAGGTGAAACGAAGTATAAGAACGTTTTTGACGAGAACGCAAACACTGACTTTGTTTGCTGTCAAACTGTGCACAGCCAAGCCGTGCGTACGGCGTTACCAAATATGTCTTGGCATGAATGGTAGGTAACTCATATCATTTGGTCCGAGAGGTGCAGACCAGATCTTACAATTTATTCGGGATACATTTGAAACTAAAAATAGCAACACAAAAGCACATCAAACTCTTTCCGATTAACTTTCTTTCTTTCGTACGTTGAAGTTTTGACGAACTCAATTTTTAGAATCAGGCCGACCGAACAAACTTGCGTGAGGATAAACGAATAGGACCAAAGCTATTTCCCTGCAGCATGTGAAGCTTTGAATTCAAAATAAAAACAAAACATGATATAAAAAAAGAAGTTTGCCTACTACAAATAACGCATTATCCTCCAGGTAAAAAAAAAAAAAAAACGCAGCGAAGAGCATATGCAACTATAGAGATTGGATCTTTAGGTCGTGTTCAGCTGCTTTCTCGATTTGCTCCACGAAACCCGTTGCGTCCATTCGTTTTTTTTTCTTTCGGATTAAGCAGATGGGAACGTAGCATATCGCTGAATGCTCTCGAGCATGAACATCGCTGTCGAAAAGGATTTTCGAAATTCGGATCCCAAGAGAATTCTCTATCTCAACATCTACATTTCGCGGTACGTCTGTTTGTCGTATTTCTTGTCTTCCAAAAAGTTAGGCGAAGGTTTATACTTCTTTCGTAAAAAAAAACAAAAAAAAACACAACAAAATATTAGTAAGAAAAAAAAGTTACGCTAAGAAATATTTATTGTAGGAAAGTTAGTTCAGACAGCGAGATTTTCCTTTGAGAACTCGGACCCCGATTTTGTTCGCATTCTAAACGACTTTCCGTGTAAGACTGCCGCTCGACGCTACACATTGTTAGTTTTTCTTTTTTCGGGGTACATCTCGTTTTGTATGCGTAGTACTTGCGCGCGGTGAGAGTAGAGAAAAAAAAAAGAAAAAAAAAGAAAGAGAGATATGGGGAAAGAGTAGCGAGGGTGAAGGATCGGACAGCCCGAGCGTTTGAAACGGCTCTGGTAGGAAAAGTCACGAACCTCGTATCCATATTTCGATTTTTTTTCTTTTCTCTTTGTACAACCTCGCTTCGCTGTCGAATGCAGTTGATAGTGGGACGACGGATCAGAAACTCATAATGCGACAGTCGTGTTGGATAGAGCTGGGGAGCAAAAGCCAGGACGGACTTCCCATGACTCCGCAAACCGGGAACGCTCGCGTTCGACGCAAAAGAAATCGAATGACGAACGGCTTTTGACCCTCTCGAGCAATATTCAATTCCGACTATTATTATTTGTTCATCCGCTTGCCTTCGCTTTTTTTTTATTTTCCTTTTTGCGGCGTGCGCTGCGTGCTTTTTGAAATATAGATTGCTTATAGTTTAGGCCCGCTCGAGTTTGTTATGTCTCAGGCCGTACACATTTGTGGGTCAGTACGCATTTTGTTCCGTGTAATTGATTGTCTGCGCGTGCGTGCTTGTATGCATCTTTGTGTTCCCTGGTTTTCTGCGCGTCTGCACAGTTTCGCGTGTTCGCGAGTGTAAGCGCTCGCGCGTGAACACGTCTATACGAGTGTTTGTATTGATTTCGTTTTATGCAGTTGTGTTAACATGATTATCATACTACTGCCGAATGCCCAATACGTCACATTCTGAACGTGGTATGAGCTGCAAAAATTATATCGCAACTTAAGATGAGCCGCTGAGAATCACACAAAGAACGAAATCCCTAGTAAAAAAAAAAGTATAACAGAAAAAATAACTGATTTAATTTATTATACATTGAAAGCGCCTTCGGCGACAGTACCATAAATATAAAATAATAAATTGAAAAAAAAAATAATAAGAATTTGCCGCACACAATGACGGCGTTGTGAAGCCACCACCATGAAAGTTAATAAGGCCCTAAAACCACACCCGCACCCATATACTGCCGCATAAACAAAAACAAAGAGGCACTAACTACAAAAAAAAAGGCACGAGCCGAAAACTGGAGCAAAAAGGCACACCGTAACCACGTTGACCGTTCGGGTCAGGTGTGCGAAAGGCGCGGAAATGTCGAGATCGCTGTATATCACGTCACCATATCTTCCTCCCTCTGTGTGCTCCACGGAAGTATAGGATTCAGTGCTATTTAAAAACTACATTTATGACTACTTGGTGCATCAATAAAAGAAAGAGAAATGGAGGCCAAATAAAGACGAGTGAAGTATTTTTGTTTTCTATTAGATACAGAACCATTCAGTTTCCCTTTAAAGGGGCCGTGCAACAATATTCGCTTGGAATGTTTTTTCACTTTACACGAGTTTACTGGCGCAATTGGGACCCAAGTATACAGGTTTGCAAGGCCGGTCTCAGGCGCCGCCATCTTGCTCAGTTGGGATGCGCTTGGGTGCGGCTATAATCTCGATTACAACGCCTTAGCAAGGCTTCGTAATCGCATTATGACGCGTCCAAGCGCACTCCAACCGAGCAAGATGGCAGCGCCCTGAAGCGGGGACTTGCAAACGTGTATACTTGCACCCAACGACATTGACCAAGAAACCTCTTTGTCGCGGTGAAATTTCAAGGATAAAAGCGAGCGTTTGCTTTGAATCTCTCCTTCGCAAAACTTGATGACGTAGCCTGGGGGGCGCAGTATCCCCCAGTGACGGTATTAGAATGCGGCTCATAGATTGGACCCGAGAATTGCGTGAGCACTCGATTTGGGCTCGCGATAATCAATAGCTCGACAAGCATTCGGGTAGTGGCCCGTGTCCAATCCCTGCAATGATGACAATAGCCGAACCATAACAATATCTGGAACTCAGCGCGTGTCCTGTGCTTTGCCAACCCCAGCGCGTGGCTGTGATCAACATCGGCGGCATTTAATCGCCTCCAGATCACGTGGCCACTTGTTCTGGCTGTGAGTTGAGGAGTGAGCGCTGCTCGTGTTTTTTTAATTTTTGTTCTGCGACTTCTACTGCGTGTGGTGAAAAAGGAACGCGTGTTTCATAGGTCATTTACGCCATGGATTCGTTCTAAGCGGTATTTGCGCAAAGTACAAAAATTGTTGCATCGCTCCTTTAAATATTATGGCTGTATTGAGTTTTTGTTGACCGTTTTCAACCCTACACTATAATATCCGCAGCAAAGACGGAATTACTGCGCATGCGCGCCGCTAGCCTTGTTTGCAGAAATTCAGATTTTGTAGGGGTTTGTGGGGAGCGTTGCGGGACTGGGGAAATCATCTACGAAGTCTCAGACGTGGCTGGAAACGCAGGGCCATAGTGCCCCTGTAAAGCGTGCACCACCACACGTAGAGGCTCGATGCGGTAAAACTAACCGCACAAAACATCCCAGAGGTTCAGTGAGGTTTGTAGTACGCTCTGTTGCGTTTCTTTTCAGACAACAAAATTTTCTTTAGGAATTAGGGACAAGTATATAGCGCAATGTATATAAGTTCTATTTATATAGCTGAAGTTGAGGATCTAGCGCGATTTAGCCGGGTTGCTTGCGAGGTATCGAGAGGATGCGGATATCCCGAAGGAAAGTGAGGCAAACATAAACGGATGAATATTTATTCTAGAAGATTACTACGTTAACCGACTGATGAAAACCTGAGTTGTTTTCTGTGCTAAAATTTACAGTTGAAGAGACCTTCACGTGTGTAGACAATAAAATTCTTTCGCTATTATGCTGAATTTGGTTTCTCCTCGTGATTACCCGCCTTCACAGAAGCAGAGCCGTTTCATGACATTCACGATGGCAGGCTAATAACGTTTTGTTACGGTACCGATGGAAGTTACGGCTTAATTTCAACATGCTTGAACGGTCCTCGATTTGAAGATAGCAGCGACGCAACATGGCGTGATCCTGAGGCTCTAGTCATCTTGTAACCTATTGTGGCAGTAGTGTTCTTATCAGAGCAGTCACCAGAGTGTGAAGTAAAACTACATACTGGAATAAAGATTTCAAACTGACAAAAATGAGAGGGAACAAATATGGACAAAAAAAACACACACACACAAGGCGGCTGCGTTGGACGGGAGCGTTATCCACAGTAGAAAGGAGCGCGGCTAAGCAGCGCTTCCCTTAAAAACAACAGCGCCAATATGTCCGCTATAGACGCGTCTAAAGAAACCGGAGCAACGCCGGTAACGCCAACAAAGAGCGCTGCAACTTGAAGCGCTCTCGCGACTGCTCCTCCGGAAGTTAAATAGAGGGCGCCCGCTTCGCAGCGAGCGAGGCTGGCAGCACGGGCCGCTGCGCCAGCGTTGCTCGCCTCGAAATTGACCAATCACGCTCGATATTGGCGGTCCCGACGGAGACGAGGCTGCAGCACTGCTCCGGCGACGCGCTCGCAAGGGGGAGTGGAATGCGCCGGGATAAGCGGGAGAGAAAGTGCGAGAAGAAGTCTGCTTGCACAGTGGGGAAAGCCGCCGCACAGCGCCAGCCCGAGCCGAGGCCCCAAACGAACGCACGGCTGCAGTTGGCGACACTTTTGAAAGTGCGCGTCGGTCTGCTAGCGTGCGAAAGAGGGAGTGCGAGTTTGATGTGGCCGGAGGGGAGGAGAGAACTGATTACAAGTGAAACTTTTTTATGCTTTTATTTTTATAGAGGCATAGCACCCCTCCCCATTTTTCTACGCGCTTCCTCCTCCCTTTCTTTCTCGACTTCCTGTCCCGAGGAGATTTCTTTTTGCCTCTATTCGTTGGCAGCTTTCGAGCGCCCTTCTCCAGCGTCTATATATTTTGTTGTTGTTTTGTTTGTTCGCTTCTAGTTCGAAAGCTTCAAAAGTCCTCCCCCTACGGCGTCGCCAATTCCTGGGCGGTGGTTTACACAGCCGCCGCGTCTCTGCTCTTCGAGGGTAGGTAGACTTGGCGTGCGGGCGAGGCACGTAGTTGACTAGCGTGGAAGACGAACGGGCTTTCACTGGCGCGTCCGCGCCCACGGCCTGGCTCGAGAGCGACGCGTCGATGAGAAAAATAAGAGTGAAATACGGGCCACTGCGCCACCGAGTAGAAAATGTCTTTCGCTCTTTTTTTCGGTCCTTCCACTCTACCTGGACAAACACGCGGGGTTTTAAGGGAACGAAGTGCGCTCGTTTGGTTGGATTGCAAAAGGGAGTTTCGCAGAGGCGGAGCGGAGCGCAGCGCAAAGTTCGGTAAAGCGGCCCTGTGGCAACTGCCAATCTCATCTCTACTTTGTCTGGCAACGTTTTGGCCAGAGGAGTTTTGCTGTATTGGAAGGGTACGAGAAGTCTTGTAAGTGTTTGTTTGGGCACCATTTCGGCACTCTGTGGTAATGCTGAGGTGGTTAGAAGACTACCAAATTGGTAACTGTCGAAACATTCGTATGCGCGGCTTAGTTTTGCATTTTCCTTCTTGTAATGTATTACGTGTTTGCAAATTAAGTGAACAGACAAATGCGCACACTTTCAGTAGTTGTAATCTTAAGAAAAAATGTTTCTCTGGCAGAAAGTGAAAAAAACAACAACAATAACAGATAAGTTTATGATTTATCGCGTTTATTTTTTATTTCCAGCTTTCGTAATCAAAGTTTTGTAAATAGCACATAAATGCCAGTTCAAATACTCACGATCTCTCTGAATCAAAGTTTATGCAACAACGTTTTTTATTTTTATTATCCTGCTCTATTATGTGTGTTTGCAACAAAAAGAGGACGGATGAGCTTTCTACGCCAACTATGAGCAAATCGCCAGAAAATTCTGTGGACAATCTACAGTAGTAAACTATTTATTTCAAATTAAAAAAAAACCATAAAAAGCTCGATCAGTACAACAGAAGGACAGAACAACACGAGTCTCCAAGAAGATTCATGTTGTCCTGCTCTTGTTTCCCCACGCTCCAGGGTTAAAAATTGTGAGACTGGCGCACGTTTTACAAAACCACGCAAAGATTTCACTTTTAAGTGTTGTCTGAAGAAAGAACTTCTGGCCAGTTATAATTATGGAAATTGAAATGTGATATTTTTTTTACCGCACGGTGCGAGTGCGAGTCGTAAGATAAATAAAATCAAATATTCAATATTACTGAACTAAAATGTGTTCACACAAACATGTTTTATTTATTTACATCAAATTTATTTTTCTTTAAATCAGATTTGTTTCAAATCAAATTGATATTAGTTTAATTACTTCATCTTCAAAATGGTACCTTTTGTCATTGATATTTTTTTACACGTGGAAGATGGATTGTGTAATGTTCCAAATCTCTAAAAACAGCGTGGATGACGGAAGTCACTTTAAATGTAATTATGCCGTAGTGTCAGTTTAATTAAGGATTTTCTATTATTAATGTAAATCCTGCCAACGTCTTTCTGGAGCTGAAGCAGATCTATTTTTTGACTTAGTAAAAAACCTTCATTATTTGCTATAATACATCAACAAATCTAAACATGAGCCAAACAGCCTCTAACCATTTTTCACCCCTTCTCTTGGAAGGTCCCAGCCAAAATGTTTTCTGCCAGGTTCCAGCACACTGCGCCACTTTGACCATAGCGTGTGCGGTGTGCTCCAGACAAAGTGTGATCAGTCTCTTGGCCGCAACAGAAGTGCAAAGCAACAAAAGAAACTCTTCAACAATGAATTGTGGCCTTTGAACTTGAATACAGTTTGCAAGTCACCTTTTAAAACTTAATTTCTTTTATTTTTAAGTGCGCAAGGTCGTGCTTTCATAAAACAGGTGGGACGATTATGTACGACAAAATGATTATGCTAGCCGATGTAAGATCTACGAATCTAGATGGCGCCTATAAGTTTTGTCTGCATACTTCTGAAAGTTGTCGCCAAGTATTCTTTGAAAACGTTGTTTATTTAAATTGAGAGGTGATTCACTCTTCTCTTGGCTAGACATCTAGTCGCCGAAGATTCGCGACTCCAGTAAAATCAACGCGACTGCGTAGCGGCGGCGTCGAGAAGCTCCTAGCGGTTATTTTGTACGACCGTAACTTTGCTGCTTGGTTCTCGTCGACAAGATAGCTTTACGCGCTTACTACTTAAGATCAACTAAACAACCACTGTTCAGCGATGCCACATCTTAATAAAGGATGAAAAAGGATATCAAAATATCTTAATGGTGAGCAATATCCTTCATCCGCAAGATGAAAAGCAATAGATCGCAGCACATATTCTCCATCCAAACTCGTAGTTAAAGCCACCAACTTTAGTACATTTATAAAGTAAAGATTGCTGCAAAAGTTTCCCAAGCAAAAAAGAAACGTAATTATTTTGTATAAACAGTCCGCCTTTTATTTGGATGTCAAATATAATATCATAACCCTATCCATTTAAAAATCAGCCGACTGGAATATCATTACAAAGGTTGTCAAATTTGATTATGATGGCGTGCTGACAGGCGTGCAAGCCCATACTCACGCCTGCCATATACTAATTTACACGAAGACCTAGTTTTTGCGCATCACCAATAAATTGGTCGTGGTAATCAGTCAGACAAAACGTCAACATTGCACAAACAATATTCACTCTCCTCTCCGTTCAGCATTAGCTTAAATTCGCACAAACGTGTATCCATGTTTTAGCTCCTTATTACATTCTTTGTAGGTTGCCTATCAATAAAATTTTTGGAAATATGATAAACGCACCCCAATCTTAAGAACTCTATTCCCCGCCTTTGTCGATATTTCTAGCCGAAGTCTATAGTCGGATCAGTGTCAAGAACGACGGTGGAAGCTCCTCTCACCCGTTTCCACTTTAGCGAAGTGCGAACGGTCGAAGAGGGAGCGACCTCCTACTCCACCGTTCAGCCTCCGCTGAGGTTTGGAAATAGGGTGGGATCGGAACTTCCACTTTCGGGGTGGGTCTTGAAACCTGTCACCGACTACTAGTCTGGTCGTGCTTTTGCCCACGGTGGAACCCTATATCAAATCGCACTTCGACGAAGTTCCAGAGAGCGGGGTCAACTATGTAGGGGCTGCTCTATCATGGCTGGCCAACCTCCGTGAGCCGCCACGTTTGGAGATTTTCTGCTCGAAACTGAACCAAGTCTAGGTTCGTCCACATAAGCTATTTGAGCTAACGAAAAAACAAAACGAAAAAAAACATTGTCTACAGGATTTATTTTAAATGCGAAAGCATTTCTTTCGGCACCGTGAGGCCGGCCTCTCCTTGGATTATGACTACATCAGTTTACGTGTTAAAGGGCTACTCCGGCGATTTTTTTGAGCTACCTCAAACAATTATATTTTAGGAATCACCGGCCTTTACTTTTTCCGGTATGCTATTTTGTATCGCGAAATTCGAAATAGTTATTGTGAAATTGCCAAGTGAAAAGTATGCCGAAACCAACATTCAATTATACCCGCGCTTTTCAGTGCCGTGACGTCAGTGGAAGCGCAGACTTGCAGGTCGAGCGGGCGGTCTAAACATGGGCAATGACAATCATTTGTTTTGCGCTGCAGCGCGGGTGCTGGAAAGAGCTTCCAAAGCAATCATTTGACACCATGAAACTGCTTGAAATCAGTTGGGAACAAAGTCTACAGTTTCAAAGAGTGAACCCCTGCCTTCCGCTGACGTAACTTTTTCGTTATTGCTTGTAGAAACGTTTACTTTAAAAAACGCGATGAGGACCAAAATTGTAATTTCAATAACTTAGCGAAAGTGTTTTGTTTTTGGTCCAATATTTGGGTTACTATTTCAGCGATATTTGTTTGTGTGTTTAGCGAATTTTCAGGGAAATCGGCGAATATGAAGAAAACGTCGGAGTACCCCTTTCAGTGAGCAATTTAACCAGTCAAGTATAATTCCTAACTTTTACTAACACGACGCCACGTCGATGTGCACTTAACTTTATAAATGCTTAGCCCAGCTTGCAAATCCCACAGCCCAGAACGCTCGTGTTAATCACTTTTGAAAGCAAGTAAATACGCGCCACATGCACGAACGCTGAAAATGGGACCGACCAAAAGCTCTTTCTGGTAGGTCGGAGAAAGCTTTCTGGGACAACGAAGCAAGGCTATTGCCGCCGAGTGCACGCCCACTTTGAGCGCCGATCAAGGCCACGCACATACCGTCCTCACTTCTGAATTTCCACTCAAAGTTGTTCCCCAGGCATAGTGCGCCGAGACACCATCATAAAAAGAACACCAAGCGGATGCTGAATTGAGGTTATTTCAAGCAGAGGCGGCGGCGCCGAAAGCGCAAAAAGATTAAAAAAAGACATGTCAGATTGGCTTGACTTTCAAAGCTCCTTTTTGCCAAACCAGAGCGGTGGCGCCATCTATATTTGGGAACATAATAAATTGTAGATAAACTTCTTCTGTGATATCCTCTTAAGGCTGGTTCACAGGCTTGCGACTGTTTACAACCGGAGAGGCTAAAAACCGGGTTTTACGCCTCTTGTGACTGCTTACTATTGTCTGCGCAGCGCTCATAAGCAGTCGCAGTAGGCCTAAATTGTTTTTTTTTGCCTCTCCGGTAGTAATTAATGTCGAGACCGGTTATATTGAAATAGCGGCTACAGCGAAGCGATCACGATTTCCCATTCCCTTTGCACTTCGTTATAACCGGAGTCGGTTATAACGAAATAGGGATATAGCGAAATAATTTCCGATTCCCGTTGACTTCGTTATAACCGGTCTCGACAGTAGTAGCACGTGTGTGAACCAGCCTCCGGCCTTTCATGTGAAGCTGCGTAGGTTTTCCTCCTCCACGGTGCAATGACGTCAAGCGCAAGCCATGTATTGCAACGTGTTGATGAAGGAGAGAAACGAAACGATCAAGGAACGACACCTTGACAACAAGCCAACACGGGATGTATTTTCGAACCAACTCAATATCGCGAGCGAAGATGACGAAACAACAAGCGCTCGCCCGAGCAGCTCGGCGCCGTCAGAAATCAGCGGCAGCAGCGGTTCCGAAGGAAGAGAAGCGGCAGAGGCAAGGCGGGAAAGGGAGCCGAGATTGATGCCTTCCCGTAGCGTGAGTTCCCCTTGTTTATTTTCTTGTTCTCGCTGGGCGCCATCGCCGATCTGCGCCTTCAGTGTCGCGGGCACAGAGGGAAGAGCCAGCCAATTTCCGGTGCCGGGCTTATAGCCGCGTGGAAGCGCGAATCGCTCATAGCGCGCTGCCCTTGGCGAAGTTGGCCGCCCGCGCGTCGTCTTCCAGCGGAGGGACATTGAACTCGAGATCGATTGGTCGACCGATCGCTCGGCCGTTCGCGCAGGTAAGGCGGCTCCGATCGGTCGACAAGTGCGCCGATAACCAAGGAGGACACCATCTGCATTGTCGAGTACCGCAGAAACGAAGCGACCCTTTCTCGTGTTATGAACAAATCCCTCGATCCGCGATCACGTAGTTCCGCGATCACGCGATCACCTGGAGAGTTAATCTCGCTATTTTTACGGAACTGAAACCCGCCAATGACGAGGCAAAAATAAAATTTATACCACACACAAAAAAATACAAGAGACATGATCGGCGCCGAGTTTACTTGTTAAGATTCACGAACCTAGCTCAGATCAGTGTTAGGCGATCTACCGGGATTCTCGTTTAACAATCGGTTTGTTAACTTTTAGTACGATACTAATTTATTTTTGTTATTAAACTATTTATAGTTTGAGCGAAGTTATGATTGTGCAAGTGCAATATAGTATATAACCAAGCAAAAATAAATCGATAAAAAAGAAAGAAAGCAGGAAGAGGTGTTATTTTCGACATCCGGTTGATGACATATTTTTATATCTTGAAGACACGAAGATTCAATAGGTGTTTGTAGGGCTATGGCTTGACTAAGAACCTTTCATTGATTTGCTGGCCACATTTCATGCATTCAATAGATCCGTTTACCAGTGTAATGACAAAAAATAATGGTTAACAATCGCAAAAATAAAAATATAGTGTTATTTGGAAAACATGTCTTAGTATTTTTTGAAAATTTGCGAACCGTGAACGTACTGTTCCTGCATCGCAAATTTAGTGAAGAAACTTAATTTTTTATGAAATTATTTGTCATGCACTAAAATCTTATGACAAATCGGGGACTATAAAGAAAACGCCAGAGTGCCCTTTTTAACGATTGTATACTTTGAAAATATGGCGTACCGAAGGAGAAGAACTCTTGCCAGTGATTAAATGAAAGATGTTTTAAGTTTGACAGCGACGAAAAAATGGTGCCCTCGGAAGCCGCACTGAAGGGCCCACTGTAGACCAATTAATTGGTTAAGGAATTTATCGGGGATTAATTTATTATTCAATTAGTCAGTAGACTTAATAGATTAATTACACAGTTCTAGTATGCGCGAGATAATGATTCGTCGCCGAAGTTCTCATCGTGGTGCTTTGCCTAAAATGTCGCCAACTGTAGTGCAAAAATCAAAACGCTTTTTTTCTAAGTTCTACTTTCAGAGCTAAGTTGATGCTTTTGATTCTGCTTTCTTTGTAATCTAAGCTCGCGCAACATTAATTTAGAACAACGTAAGAAAAAACAAAAAAAAACATTAAGATAATTAAATGTTGGTTGGCTGTCTTTTTAAGATTACTGTTCTCGCAACCATGCAGACAGTCTGTCAAATATTCACGTTTAACAACTAGTTCCCATCATACACGATGAACTCAAGGTAGAAGAGGGATACCAAAATTAAATACTCCAAGTTCGACAGTGAGTGTGCCCGAACGATCCGAAGGGAAACGGTAGTCTGCACCTCCAAGGCGAACTCTAAAAAGACGGTTCACAATACGCCGTAGACCGGTTCCTTAGCAAGGGTGTTCACGTACCTTGCATGTTGCGCAGGTGGTTGTGGGTGTGAGCGTCTAGAGCATTCTTGGGCATAGCTGGCAGGGCGCCGTGTGGGTAACCTGACGAAGGAGGAGGGAGAGAGAGAGAGAGAGACGAAGAATCAGGTTGAGCGAGCCAACCTGGGGCGAGAGAAGAAAGCCCAACCTTGTGCACCTGACGCTGAAGTAATACTCCTCTCACACGGGCATTTCAAAAGGCGTTTACACCGTAGGATGTTAAAGTAACTGATAGGAAAATGGAACACGAAGATTCGGGATTCCGAGCTGGTTCGCCACTCGCCTAAATGGGATTTGGCAAAATCCCATCTGAAATACTCGTGTGACGGAGGTAGTACGATGATCCTATAATACTAAATATGACTACAAAGATTTATGTTATACCGAGGGCATCGGTGACGTATCTCGAGGAACGTTTTAACGACGTGCGGGAGACACCGGTCTGGTAATGCTGCCTGCCCTCGGGGCTTTATGATACCGATCATGACCTTTTGTAAGGTTTCCCTTGTGCGGCCTTTTGGCGTTTCGGCAAGAACAAGAAGGGAAACAAAATCAGAGTATGAACGACAAAGCTCCACTTCATTCCCATTGCACCCTGACACATTGGCTGTTTACCCCAGCTTTGTGCTTTGTGAGCGGAGACTCTCTTGGAGTATGAATGGTACAACAGACTGCGAGTGTAGCGATTTCGAGAACAATCAGTAGCCCCAATTGTGCAAAAAAGTATGCCACGTACTTCGAATATTTATGACGTAAAACATACAGGACGTGGCTCATGATGGCAGCAATTCGTTCCTTCGCTACCACTTCCTTACTTAAGTGGTGATTCTTCGATCCCACAGTCTGTCCAGGGATAATGAGATGATCAGGTCATGTCACGTTTTATCGGGATTCGGGATCTGAGAGACTTCAACATGCTTTCCATTATTCGCCAGAATGCAGAGACCCAGCAATTTTATCAGAATGATGATGCTACGAGTGAACTGTGCAAGATTATTGTCAGGCAGAAAAAAAAATGTTTTGGGGGCGAGCTCGTATCACAATTGATTCAAGGCTCCATCTTTCTTCGTTAACCGAGATAAATAAACTAAAATGGACGCATTGCCTGCCTCCTTCACGGTGTCGACCGACTCCTTTGCATTTTGCAATAAGCTCATAGTACGTCGTCTCAGGGGAAACAAATAGATGATAGGTAAATAAAAACAAATACGCGAAAAAAATAAACAACAACAAAGAAAACGAAGACGGCCCCTGTTTGGGCAGGGGTTGCCTTGGGGATAGCTGTAGTGTACAGTCAACGAAGCCTAAACCCGGCATAGGGGGTAAAGGATGCGTACTACTCCATCGAAAGTAGTTCATTCTATCTTTGATCGAATTTTCTGCTTCTACGCCTCAATAAACTCCGCCACCCCGGATCTCCAGTCGAGGATCATCGTGCCCGTTTTTACGTTTGTCGTTCTGTTATTTGCTCGGGATGTCATGAAGAGATCTACTAGCACTCGATGCCGAAAAAGTGCCCGGGTACGTTTCGGCCAGAAGAGTGGCGGGGGGGGGGGGGGGGATTCTTTCGAATCCGTTCGCGGAGCTCTCCCCTCTACGACGCCAGCGAGACCCCCTCGATCCCTCAGTAAACGACCAACGTGCACTCCCGTAACCGAGCCTCTTCCCCGTGAGAGCGGAGTGTGCGTCGACTGGCGTTGCTCCGCACAAGCGGCACGGCAATAGAAGGGACGGAGTCGAACGCCACGCGCCACTCCGGGCCGCACGCCCCAGCGAACACCGGGTCCGGTAAGCGTGCAACGCACTCCTATCTCTCGACGAGGACGGGCGCTTGAGGTCCGCGCGAGGCTTCTGCTCGTAGCGAGCAAAGGTTCCCCTTCCAGGGCCCTCGGCCCGGGTCAGAATCGGGCACGAAAGACCATCGGGGGAGAGTCGCGTCTCCCTTTGTCCGCGGCTCTCTATCTCTCTTTGTTTCCACTCGAATGGGGCCGAGCGTACGGAAGCTTACAAAGAGAAGAGGAACACAAAGAAATAGAGTTGTCTCTTTCCAAGTACACGATCAGAATGATTCAGTAAAAATATGGTAAAGAAAATATCGAACAAAGACTCGGGCTGTCCCGGATGCATCAGTGACGTTTGCAAGCGGGCAGACGAAAATAAGTTGGTGAAAGTAATGTATACCTTGCTCTTACGTCATCCTTAACTTTCACGACTAATAGGTGGCTCGATTGACCCTATTAAAATGACTCTTGTCTAAGGGTTACAGACGTAGAACAGCTGTACTACAAGGCTTGATCTGTGACACGTAAGTAATTCTACTCTTGTGAATAGGAGCGGTTTTAGAGAGCCTTTCATCGTCTTTTTATTGCAGGAAGGCCCAAGCAAGCATCTCTATTGCGTGGTCTATCAGCCAGAAACTTGGGAGCGCGATCGTCACACCGCGGTACCACCATCGGTGAAAGTTACGAATACGTGCGAATTTTAACGAGTTCTCAAGAGTCATGACTGAATTCAGCCTTTGCCGTTTAGTCAACAATTGGCGATCATTACTGCAAAATAAGAAATCTTATAACACGTTTTTTAAATGCTCACATATGCTGCAAAATATTCCAAGTTATGAACAAACGCTTTTTAATTCCGGGAAAGTACTACATGCGCGTAGAACGCATCAATGTCAAAACAAATGCACATGCTTATGTTCAAGAAACAAACAAAAATCAAACGAAATTTTTGCGAGCAAACCTTGTACCACGCAATTGAATCCGGCGTCAACGTCGGTGGATAGCGTTAAGAGCTCGTGTCGCAACGCGAAATCCGGCGTCGGCGTCACATGGGACCGAAAAATCACATAATGCAACGCGTGGAACATGTGTGACGTCGCACAAACTTTCTACGCCAGATTTAGCAGGTGCATAAGGTCATGACGTCACAGCCACGTGTGACGTCATGCGTCACGTGACATGACGTCTCATGTGACGTCACGTGACCAGGCTTTGCGAACGGCGCCCGATAACGCTATCGCGTTCCACTCTTAAAGGCGAAACTTAAGCGTCCTCCAAGTTTTCTATCGGAATATATTGACAAATTCAGTAAAACGCTTTGCAATTTTTATTTTTTATTTTTTTCTACAGAAGCGGTTGTGCTTGCTTTTACGTCGCGATATATAGCGAAAACGATGGCACCGAGAGACTAACGCATAAGGCTGGGAAAAGCGATTGAAAACAAACGTTTAGTATATCTACAAATGAGATATGGAAAACGAGCGAGCTAGTGAAGGAACAGCTTGGAAGAATACTGAGACCGATGAGCACACTCGTGACAAGGAGATTCGCGTACGGAAATCGCTTTGCCAACTTCTGTCCCGCCCGTTCCCCAACTAGCGGTGCTCATAATTAAAGGCACACGTCTTTGTTGCAGACAGTTCCACCAGCTCACTAAATATATATATAATATAATATATATATATATATATATATATATATATATATATATAAAAGATATGAGCTTTCCCTTTGCTGGCTCCATTCCGAGTCCGCTGCATTTCGCGGAAACTTTAATGCGCCTGGACAATCGAGGCTCGCGCAACGCCAGAACATCATTGAAGGTAAAAAGCACGCGGGCGAGGCGGCACTGGTTAAAACACCCTCAAAGAAGAAGGGGAAAAAATAATGTTCAACGACTACAATAAAGTCTAGCAACAACCCCCACTGCGATTTTCATTGGTGGCCTCGCATTCAAGCGCGTGTTTCGTCAGATAAAATGGGAGAGCTCGTGAGTTTACGGGAGTTTCAGTTCGAAGAAGGGCTAATGCAGGAATTAGAGAATCCCGCGAACGTCGGGTGAAAAGGAAGAGGCCTTTCAGCCGAAAGAAAAGTGCTCTCGCGTTGGTCCGCTTTTCGACGAACACCGTTTCACAGTCCACCCTCTGTCCTTTCCCTTTGTCGGTCAGACGTGAAGAGGGGAAGGCAGGAGAAAATGGCGTCGACGGATGACGGCGGCGCCCCGGGGCAAGGTGGCCGTCAGATCACGTTTCGGGCTGCACCCGACGCCAACCGGAAGTGTGCCTCGGGTAACGGAAGTGGGTCCCTGTGACGTCACGCGACTCCATTAAGGCCGCGGGGAGAGAGGTCCATTTTGATCCGGTTGGCGTAATCAGGCTTCATTAGGCGAGAGTGAAAGGAAGGGAGGTCGGAAGACGAGGAGGCGAGAGTATCGACCGCCGAGCGCAAAGAGCAAACGCGCACCGCGTTGCGACGGCTACAGCGAGCACCTCCGAGACCCGACGCGTTGGTCTTGGCCGCGGCCTCGTTTCCCAGTCGGCCTTTGAGGGAGTCAGCAGTTGAATCCGCTGTTCAAGAGGCTTCACTGGTCGCATTTTGTGGCCAGCGGCCCGGCCCGCCTTTACGAGCACGAAAGGAAATGGGAGTAGTAGGCACCGAACAGATAACCGACTGTGCGCCTGATAGAGCCACTATAAACAAGATAGGCCTCAAAGTAACGACACCTAAGTGGTCCTGGCGCCTAAAATAATTGTTGCCAGTTATTTGACGTTTTATGTGATATCGCGCAAAACGCCTTTCCGTCCTCCAAAATGTCAGAAGACGCCGCGACAGAGTGTAAACGATATCGCCTGAGCTCCCTGAAGTCGTATTTAAAGCTCAGGATGAGGCATTTTCAAATCATAACTACCGCCAATGACGCCCTCTCTGGACTAAGCACCAAAGGGGAGTATATAGCCCCGAAGATAGTCGGGGAATGGATGTGACGATACTCTAAGCGTAATTTATTTCGTGGCACTTGCGCGCCCGTGTCTCAGTCAGAATGCTCATTCGAATTGCACCACACAGAATCAGAACGGAACTTACAAGTGAGCGAACACCATGTGATCAGAGCATTGCTGCGTTATCTGAAGTATCCGAAGAACGTGTATTCAGGGTGTTCGGCACGCGTCACAATTTCCGAAGAAAGGCACGAATCCATCGCGTGCTTAGTAAGCGCCGCGATGTGCAAAACTTGCCAACTCTCGACAAGCTCCGACCATTTTGTTTTATGTCGACCCCTTTGGTTGGTGTTATGTGCCTGTCTGAAGGAATTAAAGTGTGTTTGGGTGTTGATTGGAGCGCAGTTTGTGTGTTCAAACAATTGTAGAGAGTACGCCGTGCTTTTTAGTTTGGTTCTGGCAGCGTCACGTTGGCAGCCGGCGTTTGGCAAAGAAACGTAGCTTCTTGAGAGCTGAAAAAGCTCAGTTTCTAAGCGGAACGTCGGCTGTCACTGTGAAGCGTTCAAGACATGCCTTTGATACTCTTCTACGAAAAAATAATGGCGATTACGCGCAGTAAATACCCTCGTTTCTAGAAAATTGTGCGTAGCAAATTTCGCGTGTCCCATATTTTGTGCGATTTACGGTCAATTTCTCGCACACGCGTTCCAGCTTAAAAGGGTACAGAAACGAAATGACGTGGCCGCCAGTTCTCTATCTCTCGCTTCGGAATCGGCCAGCGAGAAGCGCAATGCGTCTCGCGCTGGTGACGTCAATCTCTCCTGCATGGCCATGGGCACGGCCATGTAGGCACGGCCAGGGGTACTGTATAGTAGCAGGCGTTGCCGCCCGGTGGCGTCAACGCGCTGACAATCTCGTCTAGTAGTAGAATCTGAAGGACCTATACCGCACCTGTTGGATTTCCCCGAGAACTGATCAAGGGGGGACGTCGCCAGTGGCTCGGCCCGGCGCGGGGGGCCGAATGCGAGGCAAGGCCGATACAGCATAGGACTGTTTCTTTTTCAGTCCACTAGCTAAATTACAGACGGCTATGTAACCAGAATGCTTCATACCGTATTGGCGTGTTGCCCTTGCGCTAGTGTATGCAACTGAGAGCGCTGATCGTTTCAGGCTTAATCTGAACCATAGACTCATTACAAACACCATCTAACTTGTTAGATTCACAGGGGGGGGGGGGCGTTCACGAAAACTGAAGTCTATACCCCCCCTAGGCGGGGGTCTACCGAAATCCTCTACGCCGCTGATAGGAGGTAATCGCTGGCTGGTCATAGCTGTGTGGGCGGCTGCTGGGCGCGTGCTGACGGCGAGCTTCCGAAGTTCTCTGGCAACGTGCATTCCGCACAATCAAGATTGCCGGTCTTAGCAGGCTTTTAATGTGAGCTCGTTCTGAGCGTGCGATCTAAACATCGCCCTCAGATGTTGCGTCCTGTGAATACCCTCTATACATAGCTTGCCCGTAACGTCCTTCGCGACCATGCCGGTATTTGATGTGCCACGAGCGTTCGGTTCACCGTGTTAGTTCCACACCGCGATAGCTCGAAGGAGCCAGCAAGTAGAGAGAACCGACAGTACCCAACAATGACGACACCTGCAAACTATGTATATAAGGTAGTAACTGGGTGCCATATTTGAACGCGTTGTTCGCGGCGCATTCCCGGGGTGGGGGGGGGTGGTATGGTTGGTCTGGCAGAGGTCCCCGCATCCTCAGATCAAGCTCCTACCTAACGTCTGCAAAGAACGGCGATTTTGATGGTGTCGAATGCATGTTGCGGAAGCACTGTGGAAGTTAACATTTACAACGTTGTAGGCTCGTTAGCGTTCTCCGCCAAGTCACATTCAGGACTAAGTAGCTCCACGAGAGAGCCATACTGCCGTGAACTGGCGCCGCCTCTCAGAGGCAGATGACGTGGCGGCATTCCAACGGAGCTTCACGGACCGCCACCAGACGCAACCTTGAAATCTGATCATTCGTCTTAAAATGAGTTTTCTTGACTTTTCTGCCGGCAGCCCAGAAACTATCTATAGACTACTGTTTCTGGGCCGCCGCCACAACATAGACCGTATCTTAACAAAGAAATAAGAGCAAACATTTCGTTTCCGTACCTCTTTAGGAATCAATCGCTCGGTGGATATAGGCCTTTCCAATTAATCGCCCTCTGCGCGCTGCCATCTTTGTGCTATTGGGCTGTGGAACGCGATCGGAGTATGCGCAGTAGTTATCCTCTGCGGAATACCAGACGCCGCGCATTCGTTTACAACCCAATGACTCGGCATTTTTTCGCCTGGCTTGATGAGCGCTGGGAAGGGTAGAAGGGTTAGAGCTCGTGGCCAATGAGAGCAGTGGCGGAGATCGCCGAACTCAAACAGGGTCGGAGCACAGCTTGTGCTCTGACAATGGACAACCCCAGGCATGGGATAGTGAGAATTATTGGCCGCACGAGCCGCTCAAAGAACACATGACTACTTATTTTGGCTTCAAGCTCGAGAGGTTAAAGCGGCCATGAAAGGTGTTAACGTATTTTCGCGAAATGCTGCAAAAAAATAAATTCCTGAGATTCATAACCTGCGGAACGCACCCCCCCCCTTAATTTTTTCTCTCTACTCGTTAGCAGTCGGAGAAACGAAATAGCTTTCACTCCCTCAACTCACACCCAGAGCAAGCACTCACGTGATCTGGTGCCGCTTATGTTTCTCATATCCGACGGGCTGGGGTTGGCAGTGCATAGGGCAGGTATTGCATCCTGGACATTCTTTGAGTTATTTGAGTTAAGATTCTCCCGTCCGTCAAGGCGCGTAATATAACTTGTAAGCGAGTCCGAGTCGACTGCTCACGCAGTATTTGTGTCCCATTTATGAGCCGCATTCGACCATCGCCACCTTGGGGTGATCCTGCTGCTACGTCAACATTGTGTTCCTCACGACAACGTCATCAAACATAGTGAAGAAGAGAGCGAAAGAAATGCTCCGTACTTATCTCCTTGAAATAACTACGGTGAAGGAATGCGCCGAGAAAGTGAGGGAGAGGAGGAGACGAGAGGGACGTCAGAACGCCGAGCTCTGATTGGAAGGCATAGAGGGGAGACCTAAAGCTAGCTGCCTTTGTCTGCACTGCACTCATCGAACGCTTGGTCGTTGAACATCGAACACGTGTGACATTGAACTTGGGCAGGATTGCAATTTCACGTGCTTCCTCACACGAGCAGGAACATGGCGGTGGCCAGGTGCCCTGTTCAGGTTCACGATGGGTTTATCGATGCTATGGACAGGGGGAAAAGAATGGGGTGGGGAATTCATAGGTGGCTTTTATTCGAGGCCGGATGCCCTGCTTGCAATCGTCTAGATACCTCCAATGGGAGTCTGGTGTCGTCGCTGTAGATCATACAGTTTGCCAGTGCTGTACATACTGCCTACCCGGGTGTTCAAAGTGAATTTACTTCACTCCACACCTTGACAATGTTAAAATTAACAAAACATTAATTTTCAACGATTAAGCTGCTCAATTATTTCGCTGATGGTGGGGAAACAGCTGATGGGGGAGAAACACAAAGAGACAGGACAAGGCACACACAAAGCTGACTACGAACTATTTATTTGAATTTCATTTTCCTCAAGCCTTGGTCTAGCCTTCTTCGTCGTCCACTCGACCACTACATGTTTATGAGCTTTGATAAGTTGTATACACTTTACACACACGTTGATTACACCAAGAAGTACAGCACAGCAAAAGAAGCAAGACATAAAAATGAAATAAATGAAATAAGAATGACTTCAGTAAGAACATATCACCGTTCACATGCGAGTCACTGGTCTCCGCACATTGTAAATATTAAATTGTAAAACAATTGTACAAAAATAAAAAAAAGCGTGTTCAAAGGACTTTTACACTGAGTCACTGGGTTGCAGCACACCGTAGATATCGTTTTTCTTAGTTTTGAAGCATGATCGAGGTACTGCTGACACAACTGTCTCCATTTTCTTAGACAGCTAGTGCCACGAGAATCTCGCGTGCCTGAGAAGGTTTGTTCTTTGCAAGAATGCTGACGCTGGTAAAGGCTGGACTAGAGTCTCTAGCTGGACTACACAGATGTCTCGCACTGGGCTGACAGGTGTCCTGCTGATGTGCTCTTCACCGCCTTTGCATATTCTCTTGTTCTATCATTAATATGATCGGCCCGTCTGTATGGCCGATGTAACATTTGTCGCACAATAGAGGAATATGGTAGACTACTCCTGTTTCGCACTGGGCATATATTGTTCTATGGGCAATGTTGTACGCCTTCTTTTGGTTGGTTGTCTGAACACGCAGCGGCGGTGAAGAGCACATCAGCAAGGACACCCGTCAGCCCACTGCAAAACATGTGAGCGTATTCCACCCTCTACCAGCGTCAGCATTCTTGGAAAGAACAAAAATTCCCACTCACGCGAGATGCTCGAGGCACTAGCTATTGAATAAAATGCAGACGACTGTTTTCAGTAGTTCTTGAATCATGCTTCAAAACAATGAAAAACAATATCTACGGTGTGCTGTGACCCAGTGACTCGTAGCGAAAGCCTTTGTACACGATCTTTTTAAACGATTTTTTCATTTTTTTTTACAATTCACTATTTACAATATGTGGAAGCCCAATGACTCGTAGTAAAAGTGAAATGAGATGTGCGGAGGCCACCGATTGATATGTGAATCGTGATGTGTTCTTTTCTTATGTTACCTTCTTACTTCTTTAATTTTTTATGTCTTTTTTGTGATATATTTCTTGGTGTAATAAACATCTGTGTAAATTGTATCCAATTTATCAAATCTCATAAACATGCGAGTGGTCGAGTGGGATGAGGAAGAAGACGCTAAACTGAGGGGTGAGGAAGATCGGCTACTAAAGAAAATCGAGAGGGTGCCTACATGTCTGTCTGTCTCCAGGGTGAAGACATCCATTGTTGCACTGAATGCGTCAGCACGTGACGCTCTCGCGCACTCGGTGCGTGACCTGGGCGACTAAAATGGCTTCTATATATTAGCCAAGAAGCTACGCGCTCGAGCTGAGTGACACCGGATTTGCGCGCACTTCAAAATGCATGAAGAAACGATTGGGCCGTAAAAATGGCTGAGATGTCACCACTCAAGCAAAAGCACGCGCTTGTATGAAGGCACTCTATAAAGAATGGTTGATAGTCAGCTTTGTGTGTGTCTCGTCCTGTCTCTTTCTGCAATCGTTTAATATTCAAGCTGCTTACCCACCATCAGTGACAATGTATCCGTCTAGCTCAACTCAAACCGGTAACTTAATTATTTGCTTTGAATTACACTTGACAACTTTATATATTGCTAAAATCTGGTATAAGTCTACGGGGCCTCTGAAAATGTATGTTATGTTCCTTTCTTTATTGGGTAGTTATATTATTATGTGACAAGACAATATTCCTATTCTTCACTACACCGTCAAATGACAGTAGTGCCTTAAAAGCATGCGCTCATTTTTTCGCGCAACCGCCACACGTCACAAACGAATGCGCTCGCGTCAGTTTCTGCTCCGTTGCCATCTTAAGTCGAAAAAAGAAGTACGAGAACAAACAAACATTCGAGAAACGGTCCCGTATCGAAGAACATTAGTGACTCGATAGATATCGCTTTCTTCGCATCAGTACACTACGCTAGAAATCGCGGTAGCGCAAAACGAATAAAAGACGAATGGACGCAGCAAGGGGGGGGATACAGAACGCACGAGGGGAAGGGCATTTGACTCGGCGACTCGTGCCATTGTGGAGTCGGGCGTGTTATCCGTGTCCCCAGCCTTTTTTGCCTCTCCCCCCTGTGTTTCTCTCCGCTCCCATTAAGAGATTAGCCGGCTGCTCCCCGACCGCAGTGCCTCTCCCGTTCTCGTCCCCGCCAGCTCCCTCGCTCCGCGTGCCTTTGTTCCCCGCATCCCGCGCTCCGTGCTGTACGACGTGGAATGCGCGATTGTGGACAAAGAGCGGCTAATGAGGAGGAGTGAGAAAAGAGGACCCGCTCGAGGCACGGAGAGGAGGATCCTTCCGCACTTTATCCAGTAGCATTTTTTTTTTTTGGTCGTTCTGCACTAGCACTTTCGTTCTCGTGGGTATAGTCTCTTCTCCGTCTTTATCTCCACACTCCCGCATCAGGTTGGTCGTGCTCGGGGCCAGCATGAGCTGAATCAGCGTCTTAGCTTAGACTGAATGAAAGAAAGCATCGCCGAAACTAGTGTACGAGATGAGTGGCACGTGAAGTCCACCCTCAAGTGCTGGGCGTTCTGATGGTGGGTATACGTAAAGCTAGCTGACTTTTTTTTTCAGCACTCGTCGAAGGCGTTCGAATGCGAGACTGTCAAAACGTTGCTGAGCGCGTTGACATTCTAACGCTTCTGGTATCTTTTTTTAGTTGTTTAGGGGTGAAAAAAGAAGTGTCTAACGTTGGTGCAATATGGACGAGTGACGTACGGGTGGACAGAGCGATTTTTTACCTAAAAAATTCAACTCAATAATTGAACTCTTTCGGAAACGTATAATTGATGACTCGTAATTGATTACAGAAAAAAAAGAGTGATCGTATCACGGCGAACGTGGCCGCAGAAAAAAAAGTAATTGAAACGTTAAGAAGTTACAAATAAATGTAATTGATTACAAGTAATAAGTTGCTTGCAACTCGTTACGTAGAAGTCTGCATATGTGCAATTGACCTCCGAGATCCCCGGGGTGATAAATGCGCACCGCCAATCTCAATTGTTCGACGCGTTGGTTTTATTGTCGCGCTTGTGCCTCGCTCGAAACGATTTTCGCGTCTTTTTTCCCCGACCGCATTTGTTGGAAACGCGAGCTCATAGCGTAAGCACCTGCTCCGTCTGCGCGAGAACCGGTGCAGCCGGGCTGCGTTCCACAGAAACCTGCCGCAGCGAGAAACGAGTAGACGGCCCGATGTCAATTTCATGAGAAAGAAAAATACCGCGCTTTCTCACAGCCAGTTTGAAGTTAGAACAAAAACCAGATTCGCGTAAAGTGGAGTCTTCGCGCATGCGCCCTGCCAATAGCAGCGCAACCACAGCGGCGTGAGCACCTTTGAGATGGTCGCATATCCCTCTTGATACGGAGCAAAGCGTGGTGCATCATCGTCTTCGTGCTTCTGGGAGTCGCAATGCACACTATACTTCGTTTCACCTTCCGTCCAGACGCAGCCGATGCTACGAGATTATATGACGAATCACACAGCGTCAAAAGGGCACCGTCATGGTGTTCGTAATGTGTCTGTCTGTGTTTTTCATCGCTCAACCAATCATAAACAGAACAAGCCTAGTGATTTGCACTTTTGACGCTGCTTGGTTGGTCCCGTTCCCTCGTAGCATCCGCTGCGTCTGGACGGAAGGTGAAACGAAGTATAGCACCGCAAGGTTCGGAACCAAGACCCCTTTCTTTCGACTCTTTATGAAAGATGATTATGACGTCTACTGCGCGTTTCAGGCAGTTTGAAGTCCCACGGTGGAATCAAAACTCTCGTTCGAACCGAAAAGACAAAGACAAAAAAAAAA